>PVJH01030861.1:0-24259 GCA_004026705.1 Nesogale talazaci
AAAAAAAAAGAAAGTGTTTTATATACAAGGGCAAGTGACTATTGAGTAAGCATCCCAGTCCAATCCAGATCACATCCATAAGTTCAACATTAGTCCATACATCCAGTATCAGTCTATAAATTCCTCTTCAGACTTACACAACACATGCAATAACACTGAATGCAGGAAGATCACAGGCTAGTGGGTCTTGTGGACCTTGTGGTGGTAGAAGCGTCTCAACATTGGCAGGAGTCTTTCCAAGGCTTCTTCAGCTTCAGGGTTCTTTCTGCATCAGCATAGCTCTCAGGCTTGTTTTCAGTAATATCTCACAGAGAGTGAGGCAGTATCTTGCCTCCAGTGTGCTATTCATCTCCTTAGCACCTTCAAATGAAACCATCAAGCTATGAACTTATTGACAAGGCAAACTCTACCCTTTTACTCTTAAGTCTCAAATTGACAACAGACTATATAACTACCACAGGGTTCTGTAGTTTTCCTCTTACAACTCTTGTTTTTTGGTTAGGTATATCCCTAGATATTTCAATTTGTGCCTTAGCTGTTGTGAAGGGCACTGCCTTCTTGATATCCTCTTCTGTGATCTTATCTGATGCAAGTCTATCAGCAATCCAATAGACTTCTGTTTGTTGATCTTGTATCCAGTCATTCTTTCAAATTCCTTTGTTGTAGAGCTGGCAGCACCCCCGTTGTGAAGCTTTGGGATTTTCAATGTATAGAATTATGTTGGCTGAAAATAACCACTGTTTCGTGGCAGCTTTTTGAGGCTGAGCCCCGGTGGCGTAGTGGTTGAGCGTGGGACTTCGGCCCACTGGGATGGAGGTTCAATTCCAGCTCACAGGAGCAAAGGCTGGGCCTCCTACTCCCACCACCAGGGCAGTGATGCCAAAAAAAGAAAAAGAAAAGAACCACAGCATCACCTCTTTCTCCACAGATGAATACCTCTAATGTCCTTTCACTGCCTTATTGTTACGATTCCAGTACAATGTTGAATAGAAGTGGGGACAAGAAGCATCCTTGTCTGGTCCCCTTTTTCAGTGGGATTGTTTTCATCTTTTCTCCCTTGAGTATGATGTTGGTTGTTGGATTTTCATAGATAGCTATTATTAACTTGAGAAATTCCCCTTCCTTTTCTATCTTCTTGAGTGTCTTAATTAGGAATGGGTGTTGGATGTTGTCAAATGCCTTTTCTGCATCTACTGATATCATGTGGTTCTTATCCATTTTATTCTCAATGTAATGGATGATATTGATGAACTTTCACATGTTGAACTATCCCTGCATCCCTGGAATGAATTCTACCAGGTCATGATGGATGATTTCTTTAATATATTTTTGTATTCTAATGGTCAGTATTTTGTTAAGGATTTTTTTTTTTTGCATCAATGCACATTAGAGAAATCAGTCTGTAGTTCTCTATTTTTGTGGGATCCTTGTCTGGTTTGGATAGTAGTGTTATAGTAGCTTCTGGTATCATCTCTCCCCTGTATTGTTGGTAGAATTCTCCTGTGAAGCCATATGGCCAGGGAGGTTTTTTTTAATTGGTAGTTCCTTGATAAGCATATCTATTTCTTCTATTGCTATGGGTCTATTAAGGCTCTTGACATCTACCTGAGATATTCCATGGAGGGATTTTTTTCCCAGATATTTGTTCATGTCTTCCAGGTTGTTGAATTCATTGGGATATAGATTTTCATAGTATAAATTTTCATAGTAGTTTGTAGTTATTTTTTAAATCTCATCAGAGCCCTTGAAGATTTCCCATTTCATCCCTCCTTCTGGCTGTTGATGTTTGCCCCTTCCTATCCTTGGTTAGGTTTGTCAGCAGTCCATCAATTCTCTAAATCCTTTCAAAGAATCGGGTTTTTTGCTGAATTCACTTTTTTGCATTATTCTATTATCTTTCCAATCCTTTACCTCCACCCTTTACTTATTAGTTCTTTACTTTTATTTATTTATTAGTTCTTTACTTTTTCTATTGGAGAATTGTTCTCTCAAGTCTGGTCTACTTGCTGAAGATTGTGTGGTAGCATATTAATCATGAGTCCCTATTCTTTTTTCATATGTTCATTAATTGCTATCAAACAACCTCTGCTATCATTTTATTTCTCTTGTTTTCTCATCAAGGATGTTGAGGTAGGTTGCTGTCTGCATGTCGTGTTGGCGGCACTTAGCGCCATCTTCTCGAAAGACACAAGGGCCCTAAGCTCACTGCCATTGAGACAATTCTGGCTCAAATCCACCCTGTAGGACAAATCAGAGCTGCCCCGGTGGTTTCTGAGGCTGTGAGTGTTTATGGATGCAGACTGGCTCCTCTTTCTCCCACGGACCTTGTGGTCAGCAGAGCCCGCTTTCCCACGAGGACGCCTTTGTACCTGGGATGGTCAAGACAAACACTGCTACAGGAAGCAGAGGCTGGGCAGGGGCTGCCACACTGCCGCTCCCAAGCAACAGCATGCACGTGGATTCTGATGGAAAAGTGGACCTTTTAAAAGGATATCACTTCGATAATGGTGATTTCATTTGTTTATGGCTCTTGACTAATTTGTAAATCATTGTGGGGAACAGGATTGACTCTTCTCTCTCAAAAGTGGGCCGACCCCTGATATTGTTACTAGCCGGGATTGACTATCTTGGCCCAAGTATTTTTATAGGAGCTATCTCTTTGCTTCATTTAGAGTATCTTCTATTAACAAATATTATGAATGGAAAACTGGAACTCATTACATAAATTAGATTTGTAATTTTTAAAGCAAGTTGCCAGATGTAGATGTCATAAAATGTATTTGTTTCTATTCAGGGACAAAATATAAATTTGCTCCATTGAAATTGAAGCACCATCAAACCATCTTTCCCTCAAGTTAAAGCATTCTAAAGAAAAATGATTAAATTTTCTCAATTAAATCTTGCCCACTACCAAAGCACATATTATTTAATTCTAGTCATCTTCTCCTCTGCTTTTGAGAAATAAGTGCAGTCATTTTCTTGTGTGCAATGCCTGAGATTTATTGAAAGCTTTGTTTTTAATACGCGAAAGTTTTGAAACCTTTGTTTCAAATATGTCTAGGTGCACTAATTAAAGGTTTTCAATGGCATTTGAACAAATTTTAGAAGACTCATTTACAAAATGGTCATGTTCATTTTAGGAACTTAAAATGATTTACAAACTAATTCTTCAAATGCCCAAATATTTGAAAACTCTATTGCTGACAGACAGAAAAGAGGGAAGAACATATATTACCATGCACTGCCATGCTGAGCCATATTATATCCTGTGGGAAAGAAAATGCAGTGCTATCTTTATTAGAATTTAAAGGAAGGATTTTTTTTTAATCCTGTTCTTATTTAAGATTTGAAAAAAAGCCCATCATGGATTTTTGTGTGTGTTCATTTTAATTTTTAAAAGTAATTGCATTAAAATGTGCACTTTGGACCTTGGGCCCTCACCCTGGTACTCCCTCAATGCAAGAACACTTTGTTCTATGAATCCGACATTCCTTAAGACTCACTGGCCCAACATGATCACTGAAGTAAAATGGGTGCACAAGCAAATGTGGTGAAGAAAGCTGATGATGCCCAGCCATCAAAGGATATATCTGGGGTCTTGAAAACCTGAAGATAAACAATAAACCATTTACCTGAGAAGACACCACACCCACACAGAAGAAGCACAACAGCCAACATGGCCACACGGTGGTGAAAGTGGTGAAAAGTCTAAGCATTAGACATCAAAGGGGGGGGGGCACGTGAACCCACACATATCACTGTGTGCACACATCCCCAAAGTGCCCACTGAGGACATGTGGGAGCATGAGCAAGAATGGTGAAGAAAAGTGATGGTGCCCAGCTATCAAAAGATATAGCATTAAGGTCGTAAAGGCTTGAGCATAAACAAGCAGCCATCTAGCTCAGGAGCAACAAAGCCCACTATAAAAGAAGCTCACTTGTCTGTGCAATCATGAGGTGCTGAAACAATCAGGTATCAAAGAACAAAAATCAAAATCAATGGACCAATTGACTCCCCATATTGCTGAAGACAAATGGATACAGAGGCAAACAGGAGTAGAAGAAACGATGTTGCCCAGCTACCAAATGATTGAATGCCTGGAGTCTCAAAGACCTGAAGATAAACGAGTCGCCATTCAGCACAGAAACAGCAAAGCCCACATGGAAGAAGGACACCAGCATGCGTGATCAAGAGGGGTTGAAGGGAGCAGATACCGAGCATCAAAGAATAAGAATCACATCATTACGAATGAGGGGGAGAGCAGGGTGGGGACCTAAGGCCCACTGGTGGGTAATTGGTCACCCCTTTACAGGGGAGTCATGGGGAAGAGACAGACCAGTCAAGGGGCAGCTGGGCAGTGATGATGCATACAAGTTTCCTCTAGTTCCTGAAGCCTTCCTCCTCCCCCAACCATCATGGTCCCAACACTACCTTACAAATCCAGATGGACTGGAGAAGGTGCACTAGTATAGAGGGGAGCTGGAGATATGGGGAAACCAAGATGAATGAGCCCCTTCGGGCTAATGGTTAGATTGGAGATTCTGGAAGGGTAGAGAGAAGGTGGAGTAGAGAGACAGAACCAACTGCAAGGATATACACATAAACTCCTATGACAGAACAATAACAATGTATAAATTATTGAGGGTTGGTGGGGAGGAGAGAGCAGGGGAAGAGGGGAAGGAATGGAAAAGCCGATACTAGGCGCTCAAGGGAAAAGGCGGACGATTGGAGAACAATAATAGAAGTGGACATGTGGGGGTGCTTGGCACAGTATGTTAATTTATGTATTGTGAAAAATGATGTATGAGCCCCCAATAAAATGATTTTTTTTAAATGTGCACTTTGATTACTGAGTCATTTGGGGCAGTGTTAATATTTATATCTAAAAAACTCTCTTACCCTACTCTCCACCATTTTGGAATATGTTTTATATTCAACATCAGCTCAGTCACAAAAACAGTGTAGTATAATGACTCAATATGGCTATATATTTTGACAACTACTGCTTGTTTTCAATGGATACAAAACCTCGGGGCTGAGCCCCGGTGGCGTAGTGGTTGTGCACAGGACTGCGGCCCACTGGGATGGAGGTTCAATTCCAGCAGTGGGGCTGGGCCTTCTACTCCCACCATCAGAGAGCAGTGATGCCCCCCCCCAAAAAAAAACAAACCTCAGCTTACTGTACCATGATTGTGAATTATATGTGCACCACACCAATTCCAAGTTAATATGTTTGGTGGGTTTCCTAGTTGGGTGCGAGTATTGTTTCCCCTTGATGCTTTGTTTTACCAAGCTCTGTATTCATTTGGTACTGCTAACTCAAATAATTATGGTTTCAGTATGGAATGGTATAACTAGATATAAAAGCATATTCACAATGTCAAGTGTTTCATCCTCACCTGAAGAAACTTCCAGAAACTTTGACAACATTCTTTTAGTGGACTTAACCATCTACTTACTCAATTATTATCTGCTTCAAATTTTTCATTGATGCCATGTGTTTTGATTAATGAAAAGTGTGTTGAATCCAGAAGTATTTTTGTCATGCTGTTATAACATATGGGTTCTGATACATGAATGTGGGAAACATATGTACCTCAGGATTATGGGAGCCACACTTGTTACTTTGGATCCCAAAGAGGGGGAGTAAAATGATGTGGGACATGTTTATCCCTCTGGGTTTGAGGGGGTAGGATTAGTGAGACACATATGTCCTTCTGCCTTCTAGTTCCCTTGACAGTTGAACACAATTATGATCTTGTTGTTAGGTGCTGTGTACTTGGTTCTGACATAGCAGCCCTATGTATAACAGAACAAAACACCTCTCCATCCTGTGTCATCCGCACAACTGTTATGCTTGAGCCCATTGTTATAGCCCCTATATCAATCCATGTCATCAAAGGTCTTCCTCTTTTTCATTGTTCCTTTGTTTCACCAAGCATGATGTCTGTTTCCAAGAACTGGTATCTCCTGACAAAGTATGTGAGGCAGTCTCACCCTCCTTGTTTGTAAAGGAACATTCTGCTGTCCATGTTCTAAGACAGATTTGTTTGTTGTATGCAGTCCAAAACACTTTGAATATTCTTTTCCAGCACCATAATTCAATATAATTTAGAGCACCTTAAAATGGGATATTCATGTGAAATTGGAATAGCTTTTTTTAAAAAAGGCAACTCAAATAATGCATTAAAAAACTAAAACACTGCATAGCGCACATTCAACTCATAGTGACTCGAATAGGCAAAGTAGAACTGTCCCTAGGATCTCCAAGGCTGAAGTCGTGATGGGAGAGAAAGCCTGTCTTCCTCGCGTGGAGCAGCTGGTGGGTTTGACAGGCGTGGCCCTCTGCTCTTCTAGTGTTCTTTGGAGGACAGCGCGGGAAGTCCGACAGGAACAATGAGTTGTAATAAACTCAGGGGCCTTGGTTTGGTTCAGTTACTTTGGTAAAATGTCACTGGACTATTCACAAAGGGTTAAAGCCAAGTGTGACACCTGCGCTCAAACCAAATGCATGTTCTTCAAGTCGATTCCAACCGTCATGACCCTACAGGATGGAGTAGACCTACCCAACAGTTTCTGAGACTGAAGATCTTCACACGAACGGTGACATCTTGCTCCCTCTGAGGAGCTGCTCAGTCCTAACCACCGGCCTTTTGGTTAGCCGCGAAGCTCTTGACGATTGCACTACAAGGCCTCCTCTTGGTACCCTCCATCTATTAAACCTACACAATAAAACAAGACCAGCTTGGAGCGTTCTTTTCCCTTGGAAGACACTCCTGCAGGAAGTGTGCAGGCACGGACACTTTCTCTCTTGCAGTAGGGAGATTTTTCAGATGAGGGAACTTTTTTGCAAAGTTGTGTTCTAATGAATTGGTACTGGAAATGTGTTTCCACATCAGTCTGGGAAGTTAAAATAGGGTTAGGGAGATAGAGAAAGAAAGGGAAAAGGACCCCTATTATAAAGTATTCATTTGGAAACAGTCTTGAAGGGAAAGTTTTTATTCACGTTCATCTTCTAGAAGTTTTGAACAGTTCTGTACTTCAGCCTCAAAAACACTGCTGAGGTGGGAGAGTAGCTCCCAGGGGCCTGGCTCTTAGCCACCAATGGTTCCTCATGCACCCCACATGTGCTTCTGATTAAGAGTGTAACTTTGCCATTTCAAACCTCAAATCACATTCAATTGCTGTCATAGACATTCCTACAGTGGGGTGGAGCAGGCCCAAGCAACAAGAGCAGAGGAAAAGAAAGCACCGGGAGTCTTTTTCAGAGATTCACTGTATCTCAAATTCGAAACTCACGGCCACCTGACAAGCCAGGGTAGAACTGCCCCTGTGAGTTCCAAGAACGTACATCTTTATGGGAGGAGAAAGCTTTGTCTTTCTCCTTCAGAGTGGCTGATGGTTTCAAATTGCTAACCTTGTGGCTAGCCATGTTTCCACTGATCTTGGATCCATGTGATTCTGCACCCACTCACTTCCTGTGATCTTCCTGTTTACCCTCTGCATCATAGGCCTACAGCCATGTGAGTTTGAAGAGGGTCCTGGCTAGCATCAGAACCAGGATGGACTTACAGTGAATTGGACTGTGTCGTCTTCGTGGTACAAAGACCATTCTTAGACCTATGTGAATATCACTGGTTTTGTTTCTCTAGACAACCCAGCCTACACAAATGCCTTAGTGACATTAGTTACATTCACCATGCTGTGCAGCCCTCACCACCAGCCATTTCCAAGTCTTCCATTACCCGAAGGATCTTCTTTATAGTTTATATCCTTTATATCCTTTATATACTTCTTTATATCCCAAGCATGACGGTCATACTTGATACTTGATCCCTTCAGCACGTTGGATATACCACTGCTGGTGCAGAAAGGTTTAGGTCTCACCACAGGTCCTGCCTCTCCCACCTCACTTGGCCTTCTGCTTCTGCCATGTCTCCCTCTATAGTGTGTACTAACACTTAGCATGGAATCCTCAGTCCTTCTGTTCCCCTACCCAGAATCCCCCATGCCCCTCTTTTCTCCTAGTGAATTCCCTGATCCTTTGGATTGCAGTCCAGGTGCCCCTACTTGTACCCAGCTTGCTGCCTGAGATACACCCAAACCAAACCAGTCTCACCAAGACCACCCTGACTCACAACCGAGCGCATGTCAGCGCAGAATTGTGCTCCATTGGGTTTTCAACAGCTGGTTTGTCTGAGGCAGAGGCCAAGCCTACCTCCCAAGGTACCTCTGGGTGAATTGTCAACCCACTGAACACTTAACCCTTGGAGCCACCCAAGGATTTGTCTTGGTGTAGATGATCTAAATTCATTTCCCCAATGGCTAAGGGTGTTTCACTCACTTCTCATCTGTATACGCCCCTTTAATGAAGAATGGGAGCATGTTCAATTATTTTATCCTTTTTGAAACTCAGATGTTTCTTCTGTTACATTGTGTCAAGGGGAGGAAGGGGAAATAGGAGGAGTTGATACCAGTGGCCTAAGTAGGAGGATGTTTCAAGAATGATGATGGCAACAAATGTGCAAATGCAATCTGCATACAATTGATGTCTGTATTGATCATGATAGGAGTTGTATGAGCCCCCAATAAAATGATTTATAAAATAAAGAAAGAAAGAAATGAGGAAAAAAGAGGTCTTGTATTCTGAATACAAGTAGTTTGCTGGATACAGATTTATAAATATTTCCTTCACACCAATAGCTTGTCAGTTCATTCTCTAAGCAGTGTCTTTTGCCAAACAAAAGCTTTGCATCTTGACAAAGTCAAGTTTATCTATTTTTTCCTTCTATACTCTTTGTTTTTGAGATCTAAGGGCTCTTGGCTTCATCCCAGTTATAAAACGTGCTCTCATGTATTCTTCTACAGGCAGACTCCAGTCTATCGCTCAACGTGTACACATGCATTTTTGCTCCTTCCATGTTGTCTTGACAGCCATAGTTTGTGGTAAATCTAAAATTGGGTAGTGTGAGCAATCCCACTGGATTCCTGGGTGGTGTAACGGTCAAGTGCTCGACTGTGCGCCACAGAGGTTGGCAGAGTGAGTCCACCCAGAGGCAGCGTGGAAGAAAGGCTTGGCAATCAGTTTCTGAAAGGGTACAGACTTCGTTAGAAGACAGTTGTACTCTGCACTGATGTGGTCCTGACCACTCAGAACTGACTCAGTAGCGACTCGCTCATTCGTGCTCGCTAATGTTCTGCAACAAATACTTCGGCGTGGTTTCTGTCAACAGTCTTGTCACCTACCAGCAAGCACAGTTTCATTCCTTCCTTTCCGTATCTTTTTTATCTCTGACTTGACTATTGCACCGACAGTGATTTCCAGTGCAATGTTGAATAGGAATGGTAAGTGTGAGCTCTTTGTTTTGTACTTGATCTTAGGGGAAAGCCTTCAGCCTTTCACCATTAAAAAAGATGTAGGTTTTGATTTTTGTGCTTTTTAATGTCCTGTCTTGATATGGAAGTCCCCTGCTCCTAGGTTGCTGAGATTTTTTTTTAACCACAAATGAATCAATGCCCTTTTAATTAATTAATTAATTAAAGGATTAATGAATGCTTTATGCTGTTTTTTCTTATTTAACTGGCTAATATAATAGACTACATTTATCTTCATTCCTTTGCATTTCTAAAACAAGTGCTATATATACATATATCGATTCCTCATGGTAATTTAGAATATAATACAGGATATTTGTATCTATGCTCATGAAAGATATTGGTGTATAGGTTTCTTTTCTTACACTGTGCTTGCTCTATTCAGGTGTTGAGATAAAGCTGGTTTCATTAAATAATTCTTTTCTAATTTTTGGAAGCAATTATTGTTTTAAAGAAATTTAACCTAAGTTCACCTTTAAACATTGGATATGGTCCTACTCCCACCCAGGCAATGATGCTACAAAAAAAAAAAAAAACATTGGATATGGTTTGCCAGTCAAATGATCTGGATGTGGCTACTTTTCTTGTTCAGAGTTTTTAAAATAGAAATCCATTTTCTTTAATAAAAATAGGAACAGCCCAATTATTTCTTCTTAAGTGAAATTTTGGCAGCCTGTGGCTTTCAATAAATTAATTTATTTTATCTAAGTTGTCAGTTTATGTTTGCCAATCGATTCACAGCAGGTAGGCTCTGCCGCAAACCTCCAGGCAGCCATACAGATATTAGGAATGAGACACACACACTGACTGCATCAACCCATCTGTGGGTGCCACCTTCATGAGACATACAATACATTTATACAGTGCTGGCACAGGAAATGCTGTGATTATTTAAAGAAAGCGGGACACAGGTTCTCAGAGAAGGAATGCTTACCCTTTTCCAAATTGCCGGTGTGCTTACATGTGCCTCTGGGAAGACACACTGTATGTGGTTCAAGGCAGAGGTTATGTTCTTGTCTCTACTGCCTTCAGCGACCACACACTATTTGGGGTGCTGGCATGAATCTCAAAGCATCTGCTCTGCCTTTGAGCCTTGCTGGCTACACAAACCTGCAGGGTCTCTTGTCCCCACTCTTCCGTGTGTGTGTGCAGTCCCTACACAGGGCACAGTTGGTTTCTTTTCCTCTCAGAAACAAGTGTTATGGTTCCCTTTGTTATCGGTGCATAGACTCTGGGTTCTTGGTTCAAAGTGCATGCTGTGCGTGGTAGTTTCATAATCTGGTGTCAATTTGAGAGGATTATGAGTGAAAGAGTGGCACCTTGATTCACAAAGTCTGACAGTCAAGATATAACCAAGGACCCCACTATGAAACACAGCATCCCTCGAAGATCCAAGGCCCTATAGGGACAACACTGGAGAAGCAGGGTCAGGAGTGCACCCGGTCTGACCCCCACCACACCGAGGCAAGGGCGTGCAGCAGAGCAGTAGGAGGGGCAGAGCAAGGAGTTTCTGAGGGAGTGCCATGGGTATACTTTGGTGCCAGGATGTGACACCCCATCTGACTCAACCGGGGGACACTTCTGGAGGTCAATGAACAGACCTTGAACTGCTTACAGGTTTTTCTTTTGTTATTATCAGGGTTTTTTTTTTTTACATATTTATATATTTTTCCAGACATTGTTTTTTGTTGCTGTTGTTGTTGTCATTTTTGTTTTCCTTTGTTGTTTCATCTTACAATATCTTGTTTTTTGTACATATTTTTATCTTTGCAGTTCTATCTAGATAAGATAGGCTGGATAAACAGTCTGGAGGATAAAGCAATGGAACTGATGGAGGGACATGGGAGAGGGAAGGAGGGGGAAAGGAAGTGGTACTGGCCATCCCAGAGACAAGGGAGCAACAAGTGATCCAAAATCAGTGGCAAGGTGAGTGTAGGAGGCATGATGGTGATTGATCAAGGGTAATACAACAGAAAGAAATTATTGAAACCTAAATGAATGATGAGAATGATGGTGGGGCAAGAGGAAAGTAAAAAGAAATAGAGGAAAGAACTGGGAGGTAAAGAGCATTTTCAGAGGTCTAACTACAGGAATGAACATAGGTAAATATATTTATATATGATGATGGGGAAATATAGCTACGTACATATACTTGTATGGTTAGTATTAAGATAGCAGGTGGACAATGAACTTCCACTCAAGTACTTCCTCAATGCAAGAACACTTTGTTCTATTAAACTGGCATTCCTTGATGGTCACCTTCCTGACACAATCACTGAAGTCAAATGTGTGCACAACAAGCAAAAGTGGTGAAGAAAGCTGATGGTGCCTGGCTATCAAAAGATCTAGCACCTGGGGTCTTAAAGCCTTGACAGTAAACAAGTGGCCATCTAGCTGAGAATGAACAAAGCCCACATGGAAGCAGCACACCAGCCTGTGTGGCCACAGGGCATAGAAGAGATCAGGTGTCAGGCATCAAAGAACTACAAATTATATTATTACAATGAGGGGGAGCACAGAGTGTGGACCCAACATCCATCTGCAGGGGAAGTGACATCCCTTTACAGAAAGGTCATGGGGAGGAGACGAGCCAATCAGGTACCGTGTAGCAAAGATGAAATATGCAACTTTCCTCTAGTTCCAAAATGCTTCCTCCCTCCCACTATCATGATCTTAATTCTACCTTGCAAATCTGGTTAGACTAAAGGATGTACACTAGTACGGATAGGACCTGGAAACATGGGGAATTCAGGAAAGATGATCCCTTTAGGACCAGTGGAGAGAATGGAGATACCCGGAAGATGCAGGGATAGTGGAGTAGAAAGGGGGAACCAACTATAAGGATCTACATAAAGCTTCCTCCCTGGGGTATGGACAACAGGGAAGTGGGTGAGGGAGACATTGGACAGCATTCGATATAACAAAATAATAATGATTTATAAATTATCAAGGATTCATGAAGGAGGGAGGAACGGGAAGGGAGTAGAAAAAGGTGCAGCCAATACTAAGGGCTTAAGTAGAAAGAAAATGTTTTAAGAATGATAATGGCATCAAACTTACAAATGAGCTTTGCATACAATAGATGTATGTATGGATTGTGCTAAGAGTTGTATGAGCCCTCAATAAAATGATTTAAAATTTTAAAAAAGATATAACCAAGGAAACCTCTGTGTGGGCATGGCTTTCTCCTGAGAATTCTGGGGAATCTGGTTTTACTTCTGTGGAAGTGGGAGAGACTCTCTACTCACTCCCTGAGAGACCCTTTACTAACAAGACACATGACACTACACCCTGGGAGCTGGAGAAGCCAAGTGGATCTACCCTGCTGAAACCAGACCGGAGCCAGAGAAGCCACATAGAGACCCCTGCTAGAGCTGAGATGCTTACGATGCCACTGTATTCACAAGACTTCCAACCCATTGACTGTGATTCTTCTGCATTCAGCATCATTGCATGTATTTTGTGAGTCTAAAGTGGACTTTATAGATGAGTATCGGACATATGGGCTAATCATGAACTTATGATCTGAACTGGACTGGGATATTTTCTCAATATTCAATTGCTCTTGTATATAAACCTTTTTCTTATTCACATTTGATTGTCTATGAATTTGTTTCTCTAGTCTACCCTGACTAACACACTGTGTTTCAGACTCTTCTTGATGGTGATGAGGTTTATAACCTCCATGGAGTTAACCCTTATAGAAGCCTCCTCCTTGTCATTTTCAAGGAATGATCCTCCCACCAGTATCACAGACTAACCAATCCTCTTGGTAGACCATAAATCACTCAATTTGGGGAGGAGGGGGAAAAGAGGTGGTGTTGACTAGTCCTGAGATAGAGGAAAAACAAGTGATTCAAAGTCAGTGACTGCGTGGGTGTGAGAGACCTGATAGGGATTTATCAGGAGTAATGTAACAGAGAGAAATTGCTGGGACCCAAATGGAGGCTGAGCATGATAGTGGGGTGAGAGGGAAGTAGAAAGGAAATGGAGGAGGTAACTGGTGGGTAAGGGGCATTTATAGAGTTCTAGCTGCAGGCATATACATAGGTGAATATATTAATATATGATGATGGGGAAATATATCTACATGCATATACTTATAGGGTTGGTATTAAGACAGCAGATGGGCATTGGACCTCCACTCAAATACTTCCTCAATACAAGAACACTTTGTTATATTAGACATGTATTTCATGATGCTCACCTTTCTGTCACTGAAGACAAATGTGTGCATAAGCAAAAGTGGTGAAGAAAGCTGATGGTGGCTGGCTATCAAAAAATCTGGGGTCTTAAAGGCTTGAAAGTAAACAAGTGGTCATCTAGCTCAGAAGCAACAAAGCCCACATCAAAGAAGCACAACAGTCTGTGTGACCATGAACTAAAAATTTCACCATTATAAATGAGAGAGAGTACAGATTTGGGACCCAAAGCCCATCAATAGGTGAAGCGACATCCCCTTACAGAGGGTCGCAGAGCTAAGATGCTTACAATGCCACTGGTTAGAAAAGCATATAAAAGCAACTCTCTATGCTGCATTCACCATGTAACTGCAATTCAGTAGGAGATAGGTAGGGCAATATTTCTCAAAGTGGGCAATGCCACCCTCTTGGGGATCACTGGAATGATCTGGGGGTGGAATGATCTGGAGAGGCTACAAAAGCAGATACCTATACTGGATTCCAGGATATGGTATAAGAGTTTTTAATTACCAGGGGAAGAGTTGAGTAATTTTTTTCCTTGTTTCTGAAAAGAGGAAGGTAGGCCAAATGATTTTGGGAACCTATGATATAGGTCCCCCCCACCCCAGGATTGACCCTTCTTCATTCATTGGGCTTTAAAATATTTTTAATTTGTGGCAAAAAAATATATAGCATAAAATGTGCCATTTGGGCCATGTTAAGAGATGATTTACATCCATGACTCCTATTTCCAAAACCAGACAGAAACTCTGTACCCATGTAGTCATCATTAGGCTTTAAGTTCATAACGTTTGCCATTTCTAACCATTCAATGTAATTCTGTTTCAAATTCCCCTGGTCAGTTTTGACAGTCTCTCATCCCCCTTTCATCTCTTTGTTGGCCTCCTTCATGTCTGTAAACGAGCCCCTTGCCTTGTGTTCTGTGCACGAGGACTCCAGTCTCCCCACTGTCGCGTCCCGAGTCAGCCCTGACGGCCCTGCTGACACTCGTTTCACGCAGCATATTCCCTTCTGTGTTAGAGTCAAAACGCCGTTTTGTTCTTACTGTGACCTTGTTCCTTGGAACTATAACGTGATAATTCTCTGAAGCCTAGGTTTAAAGTGTGCGCCTCCAGGGAGGGCTTGCAAAGCGGAGCAGCACTGTGAGGTACAGTTGGACTTTGTTCGTTCAGGGGCAGGCAGCCGCACAGGCAGGGGCGATGCTGGCTTTGCGAGCGCTGGAGACTGGGCTTCCTGGAAATCCTCAGGGAAGACCTCGCTGATCCCCACCCACCAGGGCTCTTTCGGTGGGGCTCCCCTCGCGTCACTACCTGTTGGGTGAAAGAAAAGCTCTAGGGAGTGGTCTTTCCAGTCCTCTCCCACCTGCCTTAGGCCCACACATGATTTCCTGGGCAGCCAACGACAATCGACTGGAGGCACCAGCAATGAGGAAAGCTGCAGGTTCAAATACTCATTTCCATCTGTGGACTCAAGGGGAGGGAGCTCAGGTGAGTAAGTGCTAGAAGACTACCCTGCAGGTGTCCCGCCTTGACAGCTCTGTGGAGGCCCATTCTACTGTGATCCAGGAGGGGTCAGCACAGGTCACAATGGACTCGGTGGCAACTGAATAGGTTGTTTTGTTTGTGTTGTGTGTGTGTGTACTAAAGATTTCTTTTTTCATGATTCTTAATATGGACAAGCACCTTTGCTTTTCCGTCAGATAAGTTATGTTCACAAGAAAACTCCTTTTCAAACATTTCACCCAACATGTGTAGAGATTCTGTCCCACAAGTTTCTTTACGCATTGGCCCCACCTTGTCTTTGATCTTTGGGGGGTGAGTTGATCCAGTTCATTTATTCCGATGGCTGATAAACTTGGTGTGTTAGTCTGAGTAGACTCAAGAAACAGATTCACTGACACTCATATATGTGAAAGAGAGAATTTTATATCAAAGAGCAATTTGGGGGGGGGGGTATCACTGCCTTCTGGTGGTCGTGGGAGCTCCCTGGCCTTGCTCCTGGAGAGCCGCTGCTGGATTTGAACCGCCAAGCCCGTGGGTGATAGTCCCGCATTCAATCACTATGCCACCGGGGCTCAGCCCCCAAGAGCAATTTTATATTTAAAAAATCCCAGTTCAAATTAAGTCCTAAGTCTGATATTTGCTCATGTGTCCTATACCATTCTATAAATCCCCTTCGTAGCCATGCAGTGATGCTAGATGCAGAAGGTCACAGGCCAGTGGGTGGCAAGCCTTTTACTTCCAGTGGCAGTGGAAGCATCTCAGCGGTGGTGTGGGTCTCCACGTTGCTTCTCCAGCTTCAGAGCTCTGGCTTCCTCAGTGTGTCTCCATGGGGCTTGTCAGCAGGAATGGGAAGCAGAGAATATGTGCCCCTTTCCAGGGAGGAAGACAGGAGTTCCCAGAATCCTCAGGTTCTGCCCACACAGAGGTCTCATTGGCTATGACCTGATGGCCAGGCTAGACTCCACCCCTTCACTCAGTTGACAGGAGATTAGGTTACTGCCACAGTTGGTCTTGTCCCTCCCATCAAATTTGCTATTTATCATGTGTATTACAGCTCTCCTTTTCCCTCTGTACATCTGCTGCCGGAAATTGTCTCTGATGCTTGATAGGCAAACCATCCACAGCACACTGATTGTGACAGCTGACAAGCTTAGCCTCCTTCCTCCCATCTAAGTCCATATGTACTGCTTACTGTGTACCGCCCCCTCCTTCTCCTCTTCCTTTTCTGCCACATTTCTCAAGATTCCTGCTCTAGTCCCTCTGGCATCCCCATCACGGCTGCACATTTGGAAGCTGTCCTCTGATTTCCCATTCTGTCTGGCCACTTCCTCCTCTTCTTGAATAATACTTTTATTCTCCATTCTCGTAAGCATCCTTTCCCTCTACATGTCTGTGGAGAGCATTTAAATAGGACTGTCCCAAAGAGCACTGGGCCATGATGGAAATGGTCTTCTGTCTCATAGGTCCAGTACAGTTGTCACCAGCCGCGTGTGGCCACTGAACACAGAAACACAACTTGTATAAAGGAGACTCTGTAAACTAATTTAGACATAGGTGACTAAGCCCAAACCAAACTCACTGCGGACAAGTCGGTTCTGGCTCACCAGTGCTCCCCCCCCATAGGGCAAGGGGCACTGCTCCACGGGGTCACCACAGACGTCATCTTTAGCATGGACTAACCGCTGACCTTTCAGTTAGCAACCAGGCACGTAATCACTGCGCACAAGAGTCCTTACTGGATGCCCGTGAACAACATGTTCTGTTGCTGCTAAGAGCCCTGTGAACAAAGCAGAACACGGCCCGGCCCTGAGCCAGCCTCACAATCCTTCCATGGTCAGCCTGTCTTTTCAGCCTCTGTGTCCGTCCATCTTGCGGAGGACTTTGCACTTTTTCTCTACTCCTCTACTTTAGCACGCACGATGTCCTTCTCCAGAGACTGGTCTACCCTGATCACATGTCCAAAGTACCTGGAACAAAGTCTCGCCATTCTGCCTCTCAGGCGCATTCTGACTGTATTTCTTCCAAAACAGATTGCTTGTTGTTGTTGCTTTGGCAGTCCGTGTTACTTTCAATAATCTTTGCCAACACCCTAGTTCAAATTCACCTATTTTCCTTAGCTCTTCCTTAATCAACGTCTAACTTTCACATGCATGATTAAGGAAATTGAAAATGGCATGGCTTGGGTCAGGCCCCCCTTAGTCCTCAAGGTAACATCTCTCAACACTTGAGAGAGGTCTTGCGTAGCAGATTCACCCAGTGCACTGGGTCCTTTGACCTCTTCATTGCTGCTTCCAGGAGTATTGATTGTGCATCCAAGCAAGACGAAATCCTTGACAACGTCAATCTTTTTTCCATTTATCAGGACATTACCGACTGGTCTAGTTGTGGGGAATTTGGTTTTCTTTACATTGTGATGTCATCCACACTGAAGACTGAAACTCTTGACCTTCATCAGCAAGGGCTTCACGTCCTCCTCCCTTTCAGCAAGCAGGGTTTCGTCACCTGCACCTCACAGGTTGTTAACGAGCCTGCCTCCAATCCTGGTGCCACATTCTCCTTCCTATAGCCAACTTCTGGACTTATTTATAATGGTTTCCTCAGCGTACGGATGGAGTATGCTAAGAAGATGCAACCCAAAGCATATTTTCCTGATTTTATATCATGCAGTATTCTTTTGTGTGTGTGTGTGTGTGTGTGTGTGTGTGTACAACTGCCTCTTGTCCCACATAGCTTGCTCATGAGCACAGTGAAGTGTTACGGAATTCTCATTCTTCTCAAAACTGTCCATCACTTACTATGATCCAACAGTGGAATGCTTTTATAGTCAATGAGACACAAGTAAACATCTTTCCTGTATTCTCTGCTTTCAGTCAAGATCTATCTGAGCTAGGTTACGTTATTTCTAACTTGTAAAATTTGGATAGAAAATTCCTGCCTAAAGCTGGTCTCCCAAAGAGCAAGACCATCAATTTGTAAATTAGGAGAAAAGTATTCCCAGGACCTCTGTCTGCCTCCATTTTGACTGGCCTGGGAGCACTCAGGAGAGGGATCATTCCTGGCTACAATCTCTAAATTTTAAAAGGCATGGTTTTCTTTGTCTCAAGGATCCATTGTCAACATTCCTTTAGATATAATTATATTGATCCGTAAGGAGACCTAGTGACATCTTGAGCTAACCATTGAGCTGATAACCACAAGGTTGGCAGTTCAAACCCACCAGCTGCTCCTACTCTAGTAAAGCTCTGCAGTCTCTGAAACCCTGGGAGCAGCTCTCTCGGTTCTTCAGGGGCTCCATGAGTCAGCATTGACCCCCTGGCAATGACTCTCCGAGTCCACTCCTCCCTGCTGCTGAGGGGAGGGGTATTCCTGCTCTCCAATTCTCTCTTCTAACTCCTGCTTCATTTCAGTCTTCTCCTGCCTCCCCAAACATCTTGCCAGGGCTAATAGCTCACCTGGGATAAAGGCTCTTGGATCACCAATCTCATCTTTGACCATCTGCTGATGCATTGTTAGTTTCAGCTCCTGGTGCTACACATGCAAGCACCCCTGTGGGGCTGGGCCTCCTTCCTTTGGATCAGCCTCTTCCCTGGACAGACTTGTGTGATGCACCAGAACTTCTCTGACGTAACTGAACTTCTGCTATGGGTGGAATGATGCTCCTCAAAGAGAAATGTTGAAGTCTCAGAATTCAGCCTTATTTGGAAATGCTGGCTTTCGGAGATGTGATTGGTTAGCATGAGGTCATATTGAAGTTGAGTGGACCTTAACCCAATAAAACTGGTGCCTTCTAAGGGAAAACTCAAGGTAAACCACACATGTAAAGATGGAAGCAAAGACGGGTATCAAGACCGACCTAGGTTTCCCCTGCAGCCGTCTCAGGGGCACAACCCACTGACACCCTAAATTTGGGCCGCTAGTCTCCAGAATGTGAGAGAATAGATTTCTGTTGTTTAAAACCATGCAGTTTGGGATACTTTAAAAATACAATAGTTTTATTGACAAATCTTCAACTCCCCATTCCTGCCCTCCTCTTCCTGTACTTTCAAGGAATCATTACTCCTGTTACAACTTCCGCAGGATTGTCTATCTTGATTTTCCTGTGCTGAACAATCTAAAATACACAAATGAACATCTACAACTCTAACATGATTGATGAAGTAGAACAGATAACAGCCTTCATAGTAAGGGGGAGGATATCAGATAACTAGCAGGAAAATATGTAGTTCCTGGGTGCCATACCACACCTGGATTTATCATCCTTCTGTGTGGCCCTTCTGAGAGGGACTGTCGATCACCATGCAGGTGGTTTCCGGGTGTCTCTTGCATCCATTTGGGTCTGTCCCTTCACACGGGGTTCGCTGTGTTTTTGACACCTCTTTTTGTCACACTTCATGGTCACACAGGCTGGTGTGCTTCTTCCATGTGGCTTTGTTGCATCCCTGCTAGTTGGTTGCTTGTTTGTGGGGTGCCTTTTGTGGGATGAAGACAGAGCTTTTCCACAATTATTATACTCCAAATATTAGGCAAACTGTTTCCCAGCATTTGTTAAGGAAGTTAGCCACACCCCCTGTAGTTCCCAGTTACTTAAGGCTTTTGTGTTGCCTCACCATAGAGCTGACTCCCCTGCTGTTAGGATGATGGTTCCCTTCCTCTGAAACCTGTGATTCACATGCTGATGTTAATGATCTCTAGCCTAACCGGTTAAGCCACATCTAGGAGTCTGGGGTCTTGTCTCCTCACATGAGACCCTTTCCTATAATGTGTGTACATGGCACAACCCCTTCCTGTGATGTATGCCCTTGCCTGTAATTAGGGGCCTGGTTTAGCTCCAGAGAGTATATAGGAATGGGATATAAGATAGAGAAGCTCTCTCTCTAGCCCACCTCTCTCAAGCCTGCTTCGTCAGCCTGCGTCTATCCAGCCTGCCGCTGGCCTGTCTCCCTCTCCATGTAGACCATCTTGCAGGGTGGGGGTGAGCATGCACCATGAAAGGATATACATGTAACTTGTAATGCTTTTTTCTCTCTCTCTCATGATCTCTATATATCAGTGTTAAAATAAATAATAATTATCGCTACACAACTGTCTGTTGAACCCTTGCTGTGAGTATATCAGATCACCCCCTGATAGCCTTTAAGACACTTGCCCCCACACTGTGTCTTTTGATAGCCATGCAACATCAGCTTTCTTCACTTTCTTCAGCTTTTCTTATTTATGGAAGTTTGGGGTAAATTTTTACATCCCCAGAAAATCAGTACAGGGGACTCAATAAAAAGAGTTATTAGGAGGGCTGAGCCTCGGTGGTGTAGTGGTTGTGCGCGGGACTGCGACCCACTGGGATGGAGGTTCGATTCCAGCTCCACAGAGCAAAGGCTGGGCCTCCTACTCCCACCACCTGAGGGCAGTGATGCCCCAAAAAACAAAACAAACAAACAAAAAAGTTGTTAGCAAAATGAAATGAAAAGATAATGAAGTTTCCAAGAACTTTCTGAAGACCCTTCATACAATTTTGATTTCAAATCCCCCTTCCCCTTGGATGGAGGGCACTTCATCTTCATCAGGGGTACATGTCATCTGCGAGCTGGGAGTGAGGATGTGTGGAGATGGAGGGTGGGGACGTCAGTTGTTTCTTGAGGTCATTTTCACCATGCCTGGTTTTCAGGGACATTTTCTTATGGAAGTGGGCCTCCAGCCAACTAGGGCCCTCTTTCCCTCCACCCAGGGCCCTCAGCCAACCAAGGCCATCAGACGCATGCTTCTGAGCCCTCCCACTCTGGGCTCCGATTAACCCTGTCCAGATGTAAGCCCTCTCTCTTGCCCAGATGCCAGGAGACACTTTGCGAAAGTTCTCATTAATCTCCAGACTCTTCCCACCTGGCTGTGCTTGGATCCCCAGATTGATCATAAGGACCTGCTCCTCTCTCTGATTCTTCTCCCTCCTCAGCTCATGGAACCGTTGATTAATTGGGTGGGCATGGGGTGGAGGGGGGCGGTGTCACACAGAGAGTGAGTGGGAACAACAGGATTAGACATCCAGCACAGGCTCCTCCCAAGTGTCCAGTAAGTGTTCATACAAGAGGTCAGCGGAGCTGAAGGGACCCTCAGGCCGAGGACTGTGCCACCCCTCCCTTCTGAGCACCAACACAGCCATGCCATCCTGGATGTGCTAGATAAGTGCTGTGTAGGTGACGTGGGGGCTTCGCAGGCATGCTGTGCCATGTTATCACTCCTCACACATGGTTGGTGCGCTCTGTGGATCAGACACTGTCCTCGGCCTGACCTTCCCCCAGGGAGCAGTGCAGTGTGTGCCCAAGGAAGAGGAGAAGAGAAAAGATGCGCTCTCGGATGCACTCTCATTGATACTCACGTGATTTCTTTCGTAGAACGGTAGTTCTTCCTTCCTGTGTTGTAGTTGGGGTAGCTGAGGGCTCAAGAACTTCAACAGGTTGCCCAAAGTTACTGAAGAAGCTGCGATTAAGACTAGCATCAGAGTCAACCCCACAACCTCCCCATTACATAGTCTCCACCATCAAATCCATGTGATGAGCGCCCAAATGGCACCCAAACCAAGAGCTACACCTCTCAGACTGGTTAATCTTCAGAGTCCTCGTTCATCAAGGACTTCCAGACCAGCCAGATGTCCCTTATCCTGGGCGGGCTGCCACGGGACAGTGTAGTGCCTCTTCCGACCAGCAGGGGCCACTATGGACAACAGCAAGAAAGGCCTCTAATGCTCCCTGCCTGGCATCCAACACATGCCAGAGCATGGTGATAAAGCAACTGTTCCGCTTCTTGCCTCGTGGGGGCATCAGGTGGGTCACGCTGAGAGAAAGCATGCAGTAACAGAGTGCCACCGAAGCACTAGATCTTCTCCTGTGCCAGGCCTGTACCCACTTGCCAACAATCATATGTATTGGATCAGAGCTGGACATCTGGCCCAGATGAGACCAGTTTCTCTCCTGAGTTTACAGAAGCCCGAAGGCTCCCGCCAACCGCTGGCCCTCTGGCCCTCTGGCCCTCCCTCCCTCAACTATGAGTGCGGTCAAGGCCTTCCATCCACGAGAGGCCCTGGGAGGCAGCGGCCATGAATGTGCCACTCAGGTCCCTGGCTGTCCTGAGCTCTGTCATGATGACATTGTGCACCTGGGGAGGCTGTCCTTCGCGCCTGCTCCTTCCAGGCAGCCGCTGCGCTGGGCCGGGATGTGCAGGAACCCCTGGCCTGTGGAAGCCAGGGCTCTCTGACAGGCACCTGGGGCTTGAGGATGCCCCACTGGCAGTGCTCCATTTTCTTGAAACTGCAGATTGTTGGCCGGGATGCTTTTGGCTGCCCTCCTTCCCCCTCCCCTCACGAGGCCAGAGCTGCATGGAGGGCTGAGGGCTCTCACAGACCGAGTGGCTCCCTGAGTCTTCTCTTAATGGACTGCTTACTCTCTAACCTGGCCTTGGTTCAGGGCAGACGCATGCAGCTGGGAGGACCTGGATGAACAGCAGGTCCTCGGCCACGAGCTGAATTCCCTGTAGGGTATTCAGGGCCTCCCTCAGGGACAGAGCACCTGTGAGTGCAGGCCCTCCACACTAACTCAACACCCCACCCCTCAAATTCAAGGAACTTGCCTCTGGAGCCCTGGAGGTGCGGTGGTTACTCATTGCACTGCTAATGGCAAGGTCGGTGGTTCAAAACCAACAGCCACGCCTTGGAAGAAAGATGAGGCTTTATGCCCTATAAAGAGTTACAGTCTCAGAAACTCACAGGAATGATACTGCCTTGCCCCGTGGGATGGCTACAAGTCAGAATGGACTTGATGGCAGTGCCTTTGGTTTAGGGTCCCAGGCAAACCCCCCACCCTCAGTCCCCAGCATCGTTTCTCTCAGCCAACCCCATCCGAGGTGAGCTGGGGAGTCTTAAGCAGACTTGAAGTGGGTCCCTTCAGCAGAAAGAGATCTTTATGGATTTAGGTGCATCTGGGTTGTGCTTTTCAGGAAGTCATCAAGAAACAGTGACAGCAGAGTATGAAAAAAGCAAAACAAACGGCAAACTGGAGATCTGGAGACAGCAAGAAGGCAGGAACGGGAGTTGAGCATTTGCTCTAAGAGCTGTGTGACCTGGAGCAAGTCGCTCAGCCTCTCTGAGCTGCGGCTTCCTTCCTGGCTCATCAGCGGCTGTCAGAGGCCCTCCTGTTCCACAGCACGAGGAGCTGCCTGTAGCAGGTGGATGGCCAGGCTCCTTTCTGTGCGTTGGTAGCTATGGCTTCTCTCCTGGAAGGGAAGAGCCAGGCAGGGACCCGGCGCTGACCTCCATTCTGGACACAGAGACCAGCCTCCCACACTCAGCTCAGCAGCTGGGGCCTGAGAGGCAGGCAGGGCCTGGCAGGAGTCTGGCTGAGGACAGGGAGGCAGTGGAGGTGCCCAGAGGGAGACTCAGAACTTGAAAGGACCTGGGCAGGAAACTGACCTAGAGTCGTCTTCAGAGAGGTTTACAGGAGACTGGGCATCGCCCACCCAAAGTACCTGACTAAACTCTGAACGCTCTGCTTTCTAGGCCTGGGAAGGCCAGTGCACACAGGGCGCTGTGGTGGGTGGGGAGAGCTAGGAAGCCTTCCAGGAGAGAGTGGCCTGTCAGCCATGCATTAAGGCGCTGTGGTGACCAAAGGAGAGGACGGGCTCTCTGCGAGAGGACTGCAGGCACAGAGGCTTCGGGATGGGAATGCCGGGCTCCTTCCCCTGGGGTGAGACTGGAAAGAAGGAGATGGGACAGGAGGCCTTAGCGTGGCCAGAGGGGGCCCCTGGCTGAGACAAATGGTTAAGCCTCTACGACGGTCTACTGGTTGCAGGCAGACCTGGTGACCTTCACTGCTCTGAGGAACTGCTTTCATTTGGCCTTGGGGCAAATACAACAGCCCCAGGGGGTACCAAGGAGGAGTCAGCACCGCTGTGCATTTGATGCTCACTTAGCAGAGGGGGAGGGTGCATCTTGATGAAGGTGTGTGCAGAGGAGGGGCACTCTCAAAGTAAGCCCAGGGCTTACTGCAATCAGTAAAGAAAAGTACAGAAAAGAGAGGGAGGGAGTCTTATTATGCCCGTGTTTTGAATCCATTGCCCCCCCCTACCCCCCCGCCCCCCGTCTCTCTGTGTGTGCAGTATTCTGTGTCACGAGCCTGCCACACCCCCTGGGTAACCAC
>PVJH01030862.1:0-24343 GCA_004026705.1 Nesogale talazaci
AGGACATCTCTGGAGGCAGACACAGCATCCCAGCAAGGAGGATGATGAAGACCAGAAAGGTGGAAGTTCCCAGTCTCTCTAAGGGCCACATCTCTCAGGAGGCATCTTCAGGCTGTGACCTGATTGACAGGTTGGACTCCACCCCTACACTTTCACACAGGTGCAAAGGGGCATAAACCCTCACTGCCACAGTTAGTTTGACATTAGAGCAATCAATTAATGGTATGCACTTGATGATCTGATTAAAAGAGAAAAGGCCTTTGATTATCTCAGTGATTTGTAAATATTAAAATGCATCACTCATTCATAAATCTTACACTGACGAGGAATATAAGGAAATTTCTTTAATCCAGTTGAGTATATCAACTAAAACCTTTTTGCAAATATATTTAGTGGAGCAACACTGAAAGCATTCCTTTTGAAATCTGAAACGACAACAGTGTCAAGTATGGCCACCTGTAGCTGTCGTCATAATGAAGATTCACCATCATAAGAAAAGAACATGGAAAAAAAAGAATAAGAAAAGGTGTAAGGTCTGGAGGGTAGAAGTGGGTTAAGTAAGCATGATAACCTACATAGAAAACCCAGGGTACTTTGTGGCCAACTTGTTAGAATTAATAAGGTAACTAGCAAGCTGACAAGAAAAAATATTAAAAGTCAATTGAATTTTAATGCAACAGCTGAAAATAGTTATATATTGTATATGGAAGTGATGAAAATGTGTCATGAACCAAGAAGCAGATAGGGATTGTGTTTAATTCAACCCTTGGTATATGAGATATAAACAAAGTTATATTTATAAAAAATTGAAAAGTATAAGTTTAATGAAAAGTATAATAATTTGAAGTAAAATTGTAAACTATTAAAAGATGGTAAAAAAAGACCTCATAACTAGGAATATGCCATATATATATGGAAGACAATTGTTAAATGTGGAATTAGCTAGGCTGACTTGAAAATGTATATGGAAAAACAAGAGTATTAATTACCAAGACATTATGAATTAGAACCGTGGATCTCGACCTTCCTAATGATATGACCGCTTTAATACAGTTCTTGTATTGTGGTGACCCCCCCCCCCCAACCATAAAATCATTTCTGTTGCTACTTCATCATTTTAATTTTGCTACTGTTATGAATGGGGCGACCCCTGTGAAAGTGTCATTCTACCCCCAAAAGGGTGGCAATCCATAGGTTGAGAAGCGCTATCAGGGAGTGACCAGGCCTCCTGATATACTCACAGCAAGGGTTCAACAGGCAGTTGTGTAGCGATAATTATTATTTATTATAACACCGATAGAGAGATTATAAGAGAGAGAAGAACAATAGGAGTTACGTTTCATGATGCATGCTCACCTCCATCCGGTCCTGCTTGATGATCCATGTGGAGAGAGAGTGGGGGCAAGGGATTACATGATGAGGGAGAGCGTCAGGCGCTGAGGGGCAGGCAGCAGGGAGCCTCTATCTTACGTCCCATCCCTCTGGAGCCAAGCCAGGCCCCCAATTACAGGTCAGGATGTATGTCACAGGAAGGGGTTGTGCCATGTGCACACATTATGGGAAAAGAGGCCTATCAGGGTCCCATGTGACAAGACCCCAGACTCCTGGATGTGGCTAAGCAGGTTAGGATAGAGATCATTAACATCAGCATGTGAATCGGCCTACAGGCTTCAAAGGAAGGGAGCCATCATCCTAACAGCAGGGGAGTCAGCTCTGCAGTGAGACAACACAAAAGCCTTAGATAACTAGGAGTTTCAGGGAGCATAGCTAATTCAACTTCTATAACAAATGCTGGTAAACAGTTTGCCTAATATTTGGAGTATAATAATTGTGGAAAAGTTCTGTCTTCACCCGAGAAACCCCTGAATTACAAAAACCACAGGGGAGATAGGTCTTACAAGATATAACAAGATATAAAATACAGCTATAAATTAAGGCACTGTCATTTGGTGCAGAATAAAGAAAAACTGACTGTTAGAATGAAATAGCCTGGGACTAGGCCTGCACATAGTGACAAATTGAGCTATCACCTGCTGTTACTAGAGTTGGGTGGGAAAGTGAATGATTGGTGCTATGACAATTGGGTCTCCAAATTAGGGGGGGAGTGAAAAAATATGCACTCCCCACAAAACCATACTTTAAAATCAGTTCTGAGAAATTAAATACTATGTGAAAGACAGAACTATATTATCACTTCTTTTGATTAAGATCAAGTGTAGAATCTGTTCTTAACAGTTTAATATCTGAAAGAAAAGTATAAAAACATTTGTAGGGTACATACAAAAGGTTTTCACAAGTTCGTGGAAAAAATACTTATCTTTTAGCTTCATTTTTCCATCAACTTTTAAAAAAATTGTTTTATTGGGGCCTCTGACAGCTCTTATCACAATCTAAATGTGCTTGACCACAATCCATTGGTCAAGAACATTTGTACAAATGCTGCAGTCATCCTTTTCAAAACATTTTCTTTCTACTTGAGCCCTTGGTATAAGTTCCTCATTTTTTCCTCCCTCCCCCATCTTCACTCCTTCATGAACCCTTAATTTATAAATAATTTTATAAATGTATAAATAATTATTATTTTCATATCTTACACATCACTGTTTCCCTCCACCCACTTTTCTATTGTTCATCTATGTGGATCATTGTGATTGATTCCCCTTTTCTCCCCCCTCCTCCCCCTACCCTCATGGTATCACTCCTCTCTTTATTGGTCCTAAGGGGTTTATCTGTCCCAGATACCCTGTGTTTCCAGTCTGATCTGTACCTGTGTACAATGCTCTGGTCTCGCTGGATTTGTAAGTGGGGGAGAGGGGAAAGGAAGTATTAAAGAATTAGAGGAATGTCGTATGTTTTATCAGTGCTATACTGCACCCTGGCTGACTGGCGCCCCTTCCTTGTGACCCTTCTGTGAGGGAATGCCCAATTGTCTACAGATGGGTGTTGGGTTTCCACTCTGCCCTCCCCTTATAATTGTTTGTTCTGGGTCTTCTGTTGCCTCATTCCTGATCCCAGCAACACCTCATGATCACACAGACTGGTGTGCTTATTCCATGGGCTTTGTTGCCACTTATATTTTCAAGAACTAGTAGAGACCTTCTTAGACAAGAAAACATTGGCTATAAATAGGAAAAAATTGGAAAATCAGACTACATAAAAATTATGCACTTTTTCTGTTCAACAAAATAAATTATAAAAAGCCTGGAAAATAAAAGTTGCAGACTGAGATAAAGAGATCTCAACCCATACAACCAACAACAACAAATGTCTAGAATACATCAACGACCTTAAAATCACTTAAGAAAAAGACAACCTAATAGAAAATGGTTAATAGATTTGAGGAGATATAACAGAAGAAGAAAAGCAAATAAACTATACATATATATATAATATTCAGCTAATAAACACAAGCATAGTAAAAAGATAAAACCCAATAAAACTACAGCTATATACTATATCTCACTCACCAGATAGGTGAAAGTTAGCATCTAACAATATTAAATTTGGCAAGTGTGGCTAGTTAGAATAATAATTCTTTTTTTTTGGGGGGGGGGCATCACTGCTCTCTGGTGGTGGGAGTAGGAGGCCCGCAGCCCCACTGCTGGAATTGAACCTCCGTCCCCGTGGGCCGCTGTCCCGCGCACAACCACTACGCCACCGGGGCTCAGCCCAGAATAATAATTCTTGAAGAATGTCTATACCCTAATCCTCAGAACACATGTATTTGTCGAAGTATATGGCAAAGGAGAATTAAGGTAATAGATTGAATCAATATTGCTAATCTGTCAAAAGTTGAGAGATTAAAGTAGAGAGATTATCTGGCTGGACCCAATTACAAAGGTCCTGAGTGTGGAAGAGGGAGCAGAAGAGTACTTAGTGTAAAAAGTATGTCATTTGAGAAAGACTTCATTGACTATTGCTGGCTTTCAAAATGAAAAGGGACCTTCCATAGCTATTGGAAATACATATAGGGAAAGATCAGCAACAGCTTCTCCCCACAGGTCCCTGGAAGAAATGTCGCTCTACTAGCATCTAGCATCTTGATTTTAACCCAAAAGACCCTCTAGAACTTTAAAATGAAAAAACATAGTGTTTAAGCAACTAAGTTTGTCGTAATTTGTTTTTAAAAGTCATAGAAAATGAATACAGTAAAGCATTAGACCACCTGGAACTTTATATGCATCCAGTGGGCAAGTGCATTGGTACACACACACTGGATGTCAGCATGGCATTGCCAAATAAAACTGAGATGTATTTACCCCAGTAATGAGCAGCTTTCAGTCTTCAGAAGATGGTCTTTCCAGAGAAAATCTCATTCATTGACAGAGAAGGAATGAACAAGAATGTTCATAGCAGTACTGCTTGTATAAGTAAACCTCTGGAACCAACCCAAAAGTCCCAAAGTAACTTGTCTAAATATATTTTAGTGTATTCATTTAATTAAATACTGTGTTCATTGCATGTGCTACAGCTAAATATAGTAATATAGATGAGCCTTAGAAATATAAAATGTAACCAAAATGTAAATCCCAGAAGAATGCCTATAATTTTATTCAGTTATATAACATTCAAAAAGAGGCAAAACAAAGTGATACTTTTAGAATACACGCCTATATGGTAGATTTACCAAGAAAAGCAAAAGAACGGTAAGAATTCAGGCTAGTGCTTCTGTCTAAAGAATGTGAGGCCTATAGGACCCACAGAGGAGCTCCTGGAAAACTTCCAAAAGAAAGACAGTATTCTGGGTTATCGTAGCAGGTGATGAGAACCTGCATTCCCATTGCGCTGATTTTATATTTATATATGACCAATTACCACAAGTTTAGCAGCTTAAAACAATTCACACTTATTATTTCATAGTCTCAGGGGTCAGGATCCAGTTATGGGTTAACTGAAATCTCTGCTCGGTTCCCAACAGACAGCAATCAAGGTGTGAACTTGGACTGTGAGTCTCTACTAACTGGGGTTGTCTTCCAAACTTACTGGTTGTTGACAGAATCCTTTTCTTGGCTTACTCTGGGCCAGGGACTTCTCCCAGATCCTATAGGCTGCTCGAAGTCTCTTACCACATGGTCCCCATCATCATTTCACACCAGGAATGACTGCTTTCTTTCAGGCGAGCAATAGTACTTCTCTTTAAGGGTTCACCTTCTTTTAAAACTTTGCTGATTAGGTCAACCCAACCCATGGAATTTCCCTCGTTATTAGCTCTAAGTCAACTGATTATTGACCTGATGGTTCTAAATGATACCTTAACACATTCACAGGTACCACATGCAGATTGGTATTTGCTCCAGAAAGCCACTGAAGATTTTTATTAGAAAGGAAAAACCAAAACCAAACTCACCACTATCACTTTGATTCTGACTCATAGCGATCCTAGAAGGCTGGAGAGAACTGACTCTGTGGGTTTCCTAAGACAGACATCTTTACAGGAGCAGGAAAGTCTCCTCTTTATCAGGAGAAAGATACGTGTTGTAGGATCATCACCAAAAGGTTTTTATTATACGACCTTTTTTTTTTTTTGTGCTATATTTTACATCTTTCAGTGTATTTGTTCACCTACCATTCTGTTATTCATTCCCCTAAAGTGGATTATATAGCCATCATTGCTACCAGTGTCCCCTCCCTCTTTTTCTGTGACCTCAGGTAATCATTACTCCAAAAGGTTATTTTTTTTAAATCATTTCATTGGGGGCTCTTACAGCTCTTATCACAATCCATACATAGATCCATTGTGTCAAGCACATTTGAACATATGTTGCCATCCTTTTGAAAACATTTTGTTTCTACTTAAGTCATTAGTATCACCTCATTTTTCCCCTCCCCACCTTCCCTTTCTCATGAACCTTTAATAATTTATATATTATTGTTTTTCATGTCTTACACATTTTTTACCTTTCTTGCACAAGTCAGATATTTTATTGAAAAGAAAATTACATAATTAAAAATCTTAATAAGGACAATTCAAGATTAAAAAAACTGAAGGAACCCGTTGTCTTTAGTAAAATTTTGAATATAAGAAACAGAGACCAGAAAAAAACAATTTATACACTTAATACACTAAAGTTCTATGATAAACATGCATATATAGTATATCACCATTGAGTGAAAGTTAATCACCATTTTGAAGACTATGTAGAGACTAGTTAAGAGAGTTCTGAAAAAAAAATGGCAAGAACATGGACACTCTGGACTAAATAGATGTGTTGTGTAGATGAAGCCAAAGGAATGGGTTGGACAGATGTTAAAGAACCAGAACACTTTGTTCTATTAAACTGGCATTCCATGATGTTCACCTTCCCAACACAATTGCTAAAGACAAAATGGGTACATAAGCAAATGTGGTGAAGAAAGCTGATGGTGCCAGGCTATCAAAAGATGTAATATCTGGGGTCTTAAAGCCTTGAAGATAAACAAGGGGCCATCTAGCTGAGAAGCAATAAAGCCCACATAGAAGAAGTGCACTAGCTTGTGTGATCACAAATTGTTGAAAGGATCAGGTATCAGGCATCAAAGAACAAAAAATCATATTGTGAATGAGGGGGAGTGTGGCGTGTAGACCCAAAACCCATCTGTAGGCAACTGAAAACCCCTTTACAGAAGTGTCATGAGGAGGAGATGAGCCAGTCAGGGTGTAGTGAAGCACCAATGAAACATACAACTTTTCTCTAGTTCTTTAATGCTTCCCCTCCCCCACCCCCACCTATCATGATCTCAATTCTACCTTACAAATCTGGCTAGACCAGAGGATGTACACACGTACAGATAAGAACTGGAAACACAGGGAATCCGCGACAGGTAGACCCCACAGGACCAATAATGAGAGTAGCAATACCAGGAGGGAAGGGAAAGATGGGGTAGAAAGAGGGAACTGATCACAAGGATCTATATATATAACCCCTCCCTGGGGGTGGGGGGGCAGACAACAGAAAAGGGGGCGAAGGGTGAAACCAGACAGAGTAAGACAGGACAAAATAGTAATTTATAAATTATCAAGGGTTTGTGAGGGAGGGGGGCAAGAAGGGAGGGGAAAATGATTTGATACTAAGGGCTCAAGTAGAAACTTTTTAGAACGACAATGGCAACAAATGTACAAATGTGCTTGATACAGTGTATGTATGTGTTGATTGTGATAAGAGTTGTACAAGCCCCAAGTAAAAAGAAGGCATCTGTGCCCTTATATCACAATCCTCCACCCTTCTGCCAAGTGGAACAAACCTATATTGTGGCACCACTTTAGAAACAGAGAAAGTTATGTAGCCTATGTGATGAGAGAGAGTAATAGAGAGAAATGATGCTTGTTTTGTAATGTATTAGTATTGACTATATAATAATTATAATTGATTTCTATAGCATTTATAATTTAGAGAAAACTTTCATAACATTTTATTTGGACCTCACAGTAATCATAAAATAGGACAGATATTGGCTGAGCCCCAGTGACGTAGGAGGTTGAGTGTGGGACTGCGGCCAGCAGGCTTGACGGTTCAAATCCAGTGGCGGCTCTCAGGAGCAGCACTGGGTAGCGCCCACAACCACCAGAGGCAGTGATGCCAAAAAAAAAAGTCTTAAAAGTCTTAAAGATATTATAATGCCTCTTGTTACTTAGTGGATTACCAGAAACCTAATTGCTTAAAATAGCATCTGTTTTATCACTCACACCACTGTAGGTGTAAGACTTGGCTGGATTTTCTTCCTAGGGTTTTAACAAGCTGAGAGCAATGTGTTTGCTAAGCTGCGTTCTGGGGAAGTTTCTTCTCTCAGACTTCTTCAAGTTGCTGGTAGAACTTACTTCTTTATGGTTGTAGGATGGAGGTCCCCATTCCCACCAGTCCGGATCCACTTTGAGCTTTTCAAGACCTTTCACAAGTCCTGTAACAGATGTAGACTGCTTTTAGAATAGCTTGCATCAGAAGGAAGAAAAGAACAATAGAATCCTGTAGAGTAATTTTAAAAAGATGTAAAAGATCTGATATAGAAGGGAAAACTAGTGTTGCAGTAGGAACATAAAATAAGATGAACAGGCAGGATTGAGAATGGCCTTAGGTCAGAGAAGGTGGCCAAGGAAGATAACCAGCAGAAGGGTTGAGGTGTTGGCTCCAACGAAGAGGGGAGTGCACATTTTACTCTGAAACTGTGGTAAAGCAGGGGGGGGGGGGGAGAAGGTAGATAAATGCACAGGGGAAGTAGGATGAAATGAAAGTAGGAAAGCTCACCGAATTCCGACTCATGGTGACTTAGGACAGTGCAGAACTGACCCTGTGGGTGTCCCAAACTGTAAGTCTTTGCAGGAGTAGAGAGCTTCATCTGTGGTCTGCACGTTAGGGGTGCTACAGAAATGATTTTGATTCAACTGGAAGACTTAAGTCTTCCAAATGTAAACATGTGTAGAATTCTTTGATCTTTGGGGAAGCTGCTCTTCTTTGCCAATAAGATTGTTTTCTCCAAGATACCTCATTCTTGGCAAGTATTACTGTTTTTCTGTCTCTTCTCTGGTAGCAGGACCTGTGCTGGGTTTTCTCTGACAGCTTGCTTCCCTGTGTGATCTTCAAAGTGGTATTAGAGAAGCTGCAAAAGCCCAGCGTGGGTTTACCTAACAGCTGAGGGATGCCTTTCCTCCCAGTAGATCACATGACTAGGTATGCCTGTTGAGTTGGCTGTCCTTTTCCAGATCTGAAGAGTAGGAGTTTTACCTACTATAACAGCTGTTAAGGATGATACATCTTCAGAGAAACAGCCTAGATGATAAGTAATGATTGGGGGTGGGCAGAGGGTGGTTAACTTTACCTTCTCTTTTGCATCTTACTTTCTGAAGGGAGATCTCTTTTCAAGCTTATTTAAAACATCTTCAAACAGAACAGAGCATCTTTAGAAGAAACAAAACCATTCTTCCCTAATTTTGTGAAAATTCCTTTGCATTCTTAGTAGTTCAGAAGAGAGTAGCGGTGAACTCTGATGTTTCCCTTGAGGGCACTGTTGAACTTCTAGCTCAATCCATTTCATCAATTGACTCCAACAGAGCCCTAATGTGGCTGTAAAGACTAGCTTTTACACGGGTGAAAAATGTATCCTGTTATCTTTGCCACCCTGAAATAGTCAAGGGTCAAAACTGGAATGATCTTCAGTGTCTAGAGGAGGTTGACTCTGTGTGGTGGGGTCCTGTGACACAAGTCTAGTGACACAGAGATTTCACAGTTTCTCCAAAAGCAACTTGAGGGGGCAGACAAGGAAACAAGCTGTTAGAAGAAACCCAGCTTACTGAAGAAGAGAAAAGGACTAACAATAGCTCCTTTAGAAATTCTATCCTAAAAGAAGTATCACAGATGCCTCAAATGACCCCATCTACAGGTTTCCATATTGTTGTTTTTGAGACTGAACTGAATTTGTACTAAATTGCCAAGATCTTCCCTAGATGAGAGTGTGTGCCTTGAACTTGGCTTTTAAAATCTGTTCCTAAGGAATAGGTGTATCTTTGAAGAACATGGGGTACCTTGTAGAATTTATTTGTTTGCATACCAATCTCTTTACTAATCTGTAAGTGTCTCAAACTTACTTTGGAGAGGAGAGGGGTGCTGTCTCTCCCTTTTCCCCATGGGATGTGTGGCTGGTCCCCATCCACCCCATATTTTTGATCAAAGATTCTGTCTAAGATTTCTGATGAAAAATGGGGGAAAGGGCAGAATAGAATTTCAAACTCTCGGGAACTCCAAGTTTTCTGGAGCTGTGGAGGCTTGATGACTCTTGAACCAATTACCCTGAGATCATCTTTAAACCTCAAACCTAAAATTTGCTCTGAAGTCTTCTTAAAACCATAAAGTAGTTTGTTTTAACTCATGAAAAATATCTGCCCTGAGCATTATGCTCTTTTCAGAACTACATATATAGGGTCAGTTTGACAACAGCTGCTCCAAGACGAAGTGGGAAATGTATGGGGTAGAGAGCTTAGGTGAGTGACGGAGGAGGGTGAGAATGGAGGCACCACATGATGGACCTTGTCCCCGTCACTGCAGTGTACATACAGCTGCTGGGTTGGTGTGTGCTTTGCACTAACAACATCATAAGTGTATTTTTAATGAGCCATTTTATATCTGTGTCATTTTAATAGGTAATACATATGTGTTTGTAAGTAAATAGACTCTCAAACCCTTCCCGGGTGTCCCCTTTGAAAAAGCTTTTCATACAGTCTTTCTGAGTTTCTATGTGTAAAGGCATGCAAACATACATTCCCACATTCTACGTCTTTTTTAAAACGTGACTACATTTGCAGTTACACTGTCAAGTGCCTTGGCTACTTTTGTTTCTGGTTTCCCCCATAAATATGCCCTAGGTATCTTCCTGTATCAATACATAGAAAGCTTTCTTTCCAACTGTCTTAGTTATTGAGTGCTACTGTAGTAGATATGCCACAGGGACTGTCTTTAACAAACCAAAATATATTGTCTCACAGTTGGAAAAGTCGGAGTTCAAATTCAGGGGACTAACTCTAGAGAAAAGTTTTCTTTCTCCATAAGGTTTGGAAGAAGGTCCTTGTCTCTCTTCAACATTTGTAGTCTTGGTATTCCTTGGAAATCTCCATGTTTCTTGGCATCAATCCTCCTCAGATTCCCAGTGCGGGAGCACTGCTTCCATATGATATACTCCACCCCCAATTTTTCCTCCCTCTGGTAGTAGTGCTCACTTCCCTCCTGTTATCCCTTGCAATGTGATGTAGGCTACACACCAGGGAAACTCCACTTTCATAGGATCGGGTCTGGGACCTAGGTAAGGTGCTGCATCCTACTCTTATAGTTGACTGGTAGATCACCTCACAACACATTATTACCTAACTACCAACCCACTGAGAATCATGACTCCAGCCAAGTAAACACACATTTGGGGGGGGACACAATTCAGTTCAAGACAACAACTATTCACTTGCAGTGGATATATCATAATTTGTTTAATGAGTGATTTCCAATCTTTTGCTATTGTATACAGTACCACAATGGCTGACTGCACATCGTTATTTTGTATATATTCAGCTCTATCTATGCTCGATTCAAAAAAGGAAAATTAATGGATCAGCTATGACTGCATTTATAATCTTGAATTTTTAATATATTGTCCAGGACTCTGACCTGTGGTACATGGAACCTATACTAAACAAATGTTTGATTAATTTAAAAAATGAATGGGAGGTGCTTTTTCTGGGTTTTTGGCCTATTTATCCTGTTACCAAACCAACCTCAAAGCCATACTAAGTTATCCTATAGAAGGCCATTATGAAGTATATATTTTATCTAAAATAACGTCCTATAGAAAGGACTTGGGAACATTTTTATAACAACTGTGTTGTTATGTGCTATGGTGTCAACTCTTTGCTACCCTGGGTTTAATAAAATGAAACACTGCTCAATCCTGTCCTATCCTCACAACCTTTCCTGTGTTTGAGGCCAGGATTGCAGCCACCGTGTCAGTGCAGCTTGTTGAGGGTCTTTCCCCTCACGCTGCCCTTCTTGTTTGCCAGCTCTGGCGTTCTGCTTCGCGGGCTGATATCTCCTGGGAGCAAGGTCTAGCCAGGCTGCCTTCTCCTAAGGAGCATTCTGGTGGCACTTCTTCCCAGACACATCTGTTTGTTCTTCTGGCAGTCCACGATATACTTCGTATTCTTTGACAGCGCCATAATTCAAGTTAATCAAATTTTCTTTTAACTCCCTTATTTATCATCGAGCTTTTGAATGTGTATGAAGTGATAGAAAACACCCAGGGTTGAGACAGGTACTCTTCTGAAAAACTCACATTTGTTGTTCTCCAGATGATGCTGACTCACCTTAATCCCAGACCCATAAAAAATATTTTACCCCCACCTTTCTACAGTTTTATAAACACACACGTCATTGAACATCATAAAAAGCATGCCTCTAAATCCAATGACCGTATTGTCTTACTTGGCTTTGCTGGGTGAGTCAGCACCTCCCCCACCCCTTCCTTTCACTCTCCCACCTTCGGTATTATTTTTTGCCAAATGTTCAGAAAAGTCATCCTATAGACAGTGATGTAAACACCACCAGTTATGACTAATTCACTCTGGTCTCTCCCTGTTTCAGCCACCCGCCTACCACTACTGAACTATTCAAAAGCAATACTAAAGTACAGCACTGACAGAGGAATCCTTCAAAGTGTAGCTTAGTCACATGGTCAGTTATGTTATTAAATAAGAGCTAATTAAATCAACCTCTACCAGTTATCATCAGTGTGACTTTAGACAAGTACCACAACTTGTCTCTCTTGAGACTTCATTTATAGAATGGATAAAACGACTTTATGAGATGTAAAAGTAACTAATATATTGAAGTTTTACAGTTTAAAGAATTAAAATTTTAATTTAGTGATTTTTTAAGGTCCCTATGGTTATTCTCACTTGCATGTTAATATAGGGCTCAGCTGTGCTGTGTATCTTTTTTATATACATTTGAGAAGTTATTGCATTATTCAAAAAACTTGGGTTTTGTAACCTATCCGTCTGGGTTTGAATCCTAGCTTTGTGATTTATGAACTATCTGTGAACTTGCAAAGTATTGAACATTGCTAGCTCTCCCAATGATAAAATAATGAATTACTATTATATATTATATATATAATAAGGCTATATGAAGTAATGTTGTAAATCATCCAGTTCTTTCTATCATTTCTGAAGATCAGTAACTGTTAGTTATTATACACATAAGCAACCAAGTACTGATTGCATATAACTTTTAAGATTTGTTCTATACAGAATTATATAAATCAACATTTGTATCTAGTCTTAGAAATAATAAAGTGAAAATCTATGAACTCATTTCGGCACCCATGTTACAAAAAGAAATATTACCAGCATTTTAACAATCACAGAGCTCAAATCACAATGCTCAGCCCTTCCTTCTAGCAGTAACTACTGTTCTGTTTTTATTTGTTGTTACACTTTGGTTTTGATAGCTTTATTTCTTATCTGTGTTTATATTAACAAAATACTATTTCATTTCGAAAATCTCAGTAGCAAACACCATGCCTGCATGTATACAAAAGGAACAAGATTGCCATTATTAGGTAGCAAGTTCCAATATCAGTAATTTTAATTACTTCTTCCTGGAATGGATTTCCCAGGAAAGTGTTTTCTAATCTCCTGTCTACAGGAGGCAGGGGACCTGGGGGGAGTGTGATGATCTGGGTATAAGTGCTCCATTTGCTGGGAGGTGGAAACATTCATTATTTTATTATTCACAAATTATCATCTGTCCCTGTTTGTGGTGTAGTTCTTAACATTTTATCTGTGTCAGGCATTCGTTCAATGCAAAGCACCTTTGTTTTATCCTCTTCAGATCCTACCCTTCCCACTGCTGCTACTGGAGCGAAGTGTCACAGTAGGACAGGGATGCCACCTGATGGCAGAGAGGGAATGTGGGCATCTTCTAGTCAAACAATTTTCACCCAAGTTGTTCTTCTTTTAACTCTATCTTAGTGATACCACTGGACACTCGTTAGCAATTAAAACAAATTACTTGATTGAAGGAATAATTGCATTTTGAGAAGTGGTGTTACAGGGCACCATAAATAAAAGTACAATGTGCCATCTCCCCTGCAGGAGAAGCACTCCCTTGTTACTGGGAAAGCCAGCCAGAGGGAAATGGCTTCATATCAAGGCAAAGTGCAGAAGGAGGCAGATTTACAAACTTCCCCAACAATAAATAGTTATCTCTGTTTACAACTTCTGGCTAAGACAATATTTCTAGAGCACACTGCATAAGCATTTTAATGTGAGGGCCTTGTGATCTCACATCAAAACAAAACCCCAAAACCAGTGCCATCAAGTCAATTCTGACTCATCCCAGTCTAAGGGATGGAGTAGAACTGTTCTTACTGGCTTCCAAGACTGTGAACTTTCCTGTAAGTAGAGAGCTTCACCTTTCTTCTGAGGACGGCTGAAGCTGCAAGTAGCAGCCCGACAAGGAAGCCTCTGCTCCACCAGGCCTCCCTGTCATTGAAGGTAGACTATGCCAACTCTAGAAGAAGCCTTTGAAAGGTGAAACAAATTAATTTAGAAACTCGCACACTATTAGCCATTTGAGAGCTACAGATCTATACAATAGCCCTACATTCATAGTGAAATTAATACAAAGCAAAGCAGAAAACACCTTCTCACAAGGATGTGGAGAGACTAGAATTCCCATACTCTGTTGGTGGAACTATGAAACGGTGCAGCCACGGAGGGAAACAATATGATGGACTCAAAAGTTGGAAATACAAACACCACAAAACAAAAACCAACAACCAAAATTCAGGGACTGCAGGAGTTAATGCCAACTCGCAGGGACCCTACACGACAGGGTAGATGTGCTCCCCACTGAGTGTCCAAGACTGTGACTCCACAGGAATAGGAAGGCCCGTCTTTCTCTGGAGGAGCTGCTGGTGCTTCCCCACTGCTGACCTTGCAGTGTGAAGCCCAGTGTCTCTCCACTACACTGCTACCTCAGGGCTCCTCAGAAACACCATATGACCCAGCAATTCCTCTGCTTGGTACATGTCCTATAAGAGCCACAAGAATCGATTATATGCACACCTACATGCATCACAGCACTATTCACAATAGCAAAATGATGGAAACCGCTTAACTGCCCAGCAGTGAGAGAATGCATAAACTAGCTTTGCTATGTTGGTGAGTCTGTGAAACACCTCAGGATGGCTGAAACTTGTAGCATTATGCAGAGTGAAATTGGTTCATCACAAAAGGACAGATATTGTATGAGACCACTATTATAAGAAGTGAAGAAAAGGTTGTCATGTGGAAAGAAACACTCTTTCATGTTGGTCAGGGGTTGGAAGGGAAGGGAGAGAGGGGAAATCACTGGCTAGAAAGTAGCAAGTACTAACTTCTTAAAGGAAAGACTATTCATTAAGAGGGGAATTGACAGAAAATAATGAAGGAAAGGGAAATTGCAGGGAAATCGGCAAGAGTCAACAGCAAAACAGGCAGTTGCTTAAGTGCACAAGCCTGCAACTGTGGTCATCTGTGAACAGTTGCTCAGGTAGATGCACAGGCTGAACGTGTCCAGAAGGAGAGTGGCAGTGTACCTACAAATAAATCATTAGAGATTTGACAGGATATTTGTATATATGTATATACCTTCACTGCAATTATATCCATAAATTTGGTGGGGAATACAGGGAGCAATGTTCTCAGACATACCCAGACACCTTGAATCAATGAACTGCTGTGTTTGAGGAAGTAGTCCTAATCTAAGGTTAACTGGCATAGCACGGTTCACTAAAAGACAGTTTTCTATATCCTACTTTGTTTAGTAGTAACTGGAGTCATAAAACGCTTGTGAACAACCATCTCTCCCCATCTGAAAAGCAGAAAAGTGATGAATGTCAAAGAACACATGGAAACAGTCCAATGGACGACTGGGTCACACAAACATCAAGCTCTACAACCGTAAGATCAGAAGAGCTAGATGGTCCCCAGCCACCACTACCAACTGCTCTGCAAAGGATCACAATAGAGGGTCCTGGATAGAGTGGGAGAAAAATGTGAAACAAAACTCAAAACCGTACGAGAGAGACTCCCCTTCCCCCAACCCCTCCAAGACTGGCTCTTAGTCATCCTTGTGACCCTTTGAGCTGAATTTACCCCTGTGGTTTTAGACTAATAAACCATTAAGATGAACGGGGTGGTGGTGGGGTAACTGTTTACCGAGAAGAAAGTTCAGAGGGCAAGAAGTAAAACTAGAAGTAGAAGTTTGAAGAGGAAGTGGAATAAATTAAAAGACTTGAAGGCTTGCAATGGCTGACATAACAAAATGAGTATGAATTGTTGAATGTCAATCTGATGATTTGCTCTCTAAACCTTCCCTGATTAGTAGTAAGTTGTCTTTTAAAGAAAAAAAAAATACTCAGCAACAAAAATCAATAACTTTTAAGAAATCATAGTTTGGCAGAGAAAAAAAATCATAGTTAAGAACAAACAGAAGGTTGAATCAGTCTGAATGAAGCCTTTTAAATGTAAAATAATTTAACTATCTAGTTGTGGGGATGAGGATGGTTTAGGCAATTCACCAAGTGGATTCATGAGCAGTTCAGGTAGAAAGTTTAACCGCCCTGAACAATTATGTGGGCGTCTTTGGTGGTGTAGTGGATTAAAGATTGCACTGCTAACTGCAAAGTCAATGATTGAAACCCAACAGCTGCTCTACAGGAGAGCCATAAGACTCTCTACTGTAAACTTTTATCATCTTGGAAAGGTGATAGAGGGGATTGGAGTTGACTGACAATGAATGATGCAAGAAACCAAATAAATATGTAAATAAAATATAAAATAAAAAGCAATAACCTTCCTATAGATTAGAAACGCTTGTCATTTTGAAATCAAACAGCACTTGAACAAGGAAGAGAAACTGAATGGTTTTCTTAGAAAAGTGGAAATGAAAATCTTTATTTACAAATGGATATAGGGAGCCCGCCCCATTCCCAACCATGTGGACAGCCGTGCCCGCTCCCCCCTTCCAGAAGAATGTATTTTAGAGGACAGCACGAAAGCTCGAGGCAGAGGGACGTGTCTGACCAGAGCACACGGGAGGAAGTGAAGGAGAAGGAAGGAAAGATGGAACGCATCCTGGCCCACCAAGCCTTGAGGATGCCTCCCCACTCAGAACAGCCAGCGCACAGAGAAGACCAGATGGTCAGCAGCACTGTGAGACATGACGTCCCTTGCTGACCCAAGGTCCTACGGGGGACAGTACTGGAGACACAGTGTCAGTACTGTAGGCGGTCTGCCCCTACCACACAGAGGAAAACACTAATGGCGTGCAGCAGAGCAGCAAGGGGAGCAGAGGATGTAGGTCTTGAGAGAGTGCTCCAGATAGACTTGGGGGCTGGGGCATGGAACCCCATTGGACTGGAATGGAAGTCACTGCTAGAGGACAACAAACAGACTTTGAACTATTTATAGGTTTTGCTTTATTCTTATTATTTAATTATATATACTTTCTGGACTTTGTATTTTTCTTGGTGTAGACATTTCACTTTCCTTTGTCACTTTGTTTTGTTATGTCTTCTTTTTTTGGTACATATTATTATCTCTTTGGGTCCACCTAGATGCGATCGACTGAATGTGAAGCCTGGAGGAGAAAATGACAGGATGGATGGTTCCAGTGGGATATGGGAGAAGGGGAGGAAAGGAGGTGGTGTTGACCAACCTAGGAAGAAGAGAGCAACAAATAATCCAAAGTCATTGACAAGGAGGATGTGAAAGGCCTGGTAGGGATTGAACAAGGCTAGGGTAACAGAGAAATTACTAAAACCCAAATGAAGGCTGAGCATGATGGTGGGACAAGAGGGAAGTAAAAAGAAATAGAGAAAAGAACTAGGAGCGAAAGGCATTTATTGAGGTCTAAATACAGGCATTTACATAGGTAAATACTTTTATTTATATATGTGATGGGAAAGTAGATTTATGTGCACATATTTATAGGTTCAGTATTAAGGCAGCAGATGAACATTGGGCCTCCACTCAAGTACTTCCTCAATGCAAGAACACTTTATTCTATTAAATTGGTGTTCCATGATGCTCACCTTCCTGACATGGTCACTGAAGACAAAAAAAATGTGCATATGCAATTGTGGTGAAGAAAGCTACCAAAAAGATAGTGCACAGCTATCAAAAGATACGGTGACTGGGGTCTTAGAGGCTTGAAGGTAAATAAGCGGCCATTTAGCTTACAAGCAACAAAGCCCACATGAAAGAAGCAGCAGCCAGTGTGACCATGAGGTGTCAACGGGATCAGTAATCAGACATCAAAGAACATAAAATCTTATCATTGTGTGGCCACCTTTATTTGGGATTGCTGAAGACAAATATATGCATAAACAAATGTGGTGAAAAAAGCTGGTGGTTCCTGGCTCTCAATAGATATAGTGTCTAGGGTCTTAGAGGCTTGAAGGTAAACAAGCAGCCATCCAGCTCAGAAGCAGCACACCAGCCTACGTGAGCACAAGATGTTGACGGGATGAGGTGTTAGACATCTAAGAACTAAAAATGTTGTTATTATAAACGAAGGTGAGTACAGGTTGGGGACCCAAAGTCCATCTGTGTGTAACAGACTTCCCCTTATAGAGGGATCACAGGGAGGAGATTAACCCATTAGGGTACAGTGCAGCAATGATGAAGCATACAGATTTCCTCTAGTTCTTTAGTGCTTCTGTTAGGTAGTTTAGCCTAGGGACAGGGGGCATCCATTATGCATGCTCAGAGATCCAGGTTTACTCCTTCCCACTATCATGATCCCAATTCTACTTTACAAATCTGGCTAAACCAGAGGATATACAGCGGTACAGATAGGAGCCAGAAACATAGGGAATCCAGGACAGATGATCCCTTCAGGACCAGTGGTGAGAGTGGCAATACTGGGCAGGTGGAGGGAAGGTGGAGTAGAAAGGGGGAACCTATTATAAGGATGTACAAATAACCTCTTCCCTGGGGTACAGACAATGGGGAAATGATTGAGGGGAGACATCAGACCATGAAAGGTATGACAAAGTAAGAATAATTTATAAATTATCAAGGATTTATGGGGGAAGGGGGATAGGGAGGTAGGGGAGAAGTGCAGAGCCGATGTCAAGGGCTTAAATAGAAAGCAATGTTATGAGAATAAGGGCAATAGATATACAAATGTGCCTGATACATAATGCACTTATATATGGATTATGATAAGAGTTGTATGAGCCCCAATAAAAAGGTTTTTTTTGTTTTTTGTTTTTAGTTTTAGGCATCACTGCCCTCTGGTGGTCGTGGGAGTTACCCAGCCTTGCTGCTGCTGGATTTGAACCAGCAAGCCTGTGGGCCGCAGTCCCACGCTCAACCACTTAACGCCACCGGGACTCAGCCCAAAAGATTTTATTTTTTAATGGAGGATTTCGATCTGAAGGAGCTATTGTCAGACATACTCACTCAATGGCATCTAAGTGATGTCAATTCACTTCAGCCCTATAGAACAAGAAGAACTTCCCCAAGATGTTTCCAAGATAGTAGCTCTCTACCAGAGAAGAAGGCCTTGTGTTTCTCCCTCAGAATACTAGCATCTCAGTTTTTCTAAGGTATTCCTTAGGTATCCTTTACATCAGGCATCCTCAAACTACAGCCCGTGGGCCACATCATGTGTCCCACCGGGGACATTTATCCGGCCACCAGGTGTTTTTGCCACCACAGCCTGTCCTGCTTAGCAGCCGACCCATCCTGGACCCGCAGTGAATTTGTTCATAGTTGTTGTTTTTTAACTATAGTCCGGCCCTCCAACGGTCTGAGGGACAGTGAACTGGCCCCCTATGAGAAAAGTTTGAGGACCCCTGCTTTATATATTTGGTGCGTTACACATTGGAATGTTAACCACAAGGTCAGTAGTTTGGAGCTCCCAGCCACACCATAGGAGGAAGGTGAGACTTTTTGTGCTTGTAAAGATTTACAGTTTGAGAAACCCACAGGGGCAGCTCTGCCGGCTCACAGGGTCGCCATGAGTTGAAATTAACTCTGTAGCAGGTTTTCGTTTCACGTCACAGGCTTTTATAAGGTCACTCTGCTAGTTGTCTTACTTTTTTGTTTGGCTTATAAGCCTGTCCATTAGTTCTTCGATTAAATATGTGGAGTTACAAAAATGGTAGTAATTTTATAAATTATCTAAACCACTGGTTTTAACTTATCTTTGTTCTCTTTTTTTTTGGTAGCAAAACTTAAAAAAATGTATTCTTTTTAGAGCAGTGGTTCTCAACCTTCCAATGCTGCAACCTTTTATTTAATTCCTCATGTTGTGAAGACCCCCTTCCATAAAATTATTTTCATAGCCACTTCATAACTGTAATTTTGCTACAGTTTTGAATCAGGTGACTCCTGTGTAAAGGTCGGTTGATCCACAAAGGGGTCATGATCCACAGGTTGAGAACCACTCTTTTAGAGCATCATAAGCAGAGAAATGACTTTCTTGAATAGACCCACAAAGCAACGTTCTTCTGAGGTGACCTTTGAGGTTCATCTTATATAACTTGAGGCTCTCAGCCCCTTTTTTGAAAGCAGCTTTTCTTCCTCATTTAATAATGTTACAAACGAGGCCCAAGGAGTTTCAGTGTAAGGTCAAGAAAGTTAATAACCCATTAAGAACCCCAGTACCCTTACTTTCAAGACTGGTTCTTTCCTTAATTATTCATTATAAATTTAGTTACATTATTTATGATAGAACTTAAGAGTATAGCACATTACCAAATGTTTGCATCAAAGATTCAGTAGAATCCTGGTCAAAACAAGGGGGATGAAAACAGAATTTCTGATTCTCATGAATGTGAATTGCCAAGGCCACTGAAATTGGATGAGCCCCTGATATCCCTGAAATATTGCCCTGAGATCATCTTGGAACCTTAAAACAAAAAGACTCCATGAAATCTTTTTAAACCAAACCATAATGCAAAACCAAACCCATTTCCATCCAGTGGATTCTAACTTAAAGCAACCCTATAGGACAGAATAGAATTCCATAGGTTTCCAAGGCTGTCATTCTTTCTAGAAACAGAATAACTCCTCTTTCTCTTGTGGTGGGTACAGACTTTCAGTTAGCAACCAATGGTTAACCCGCTGCACCACCAGGACTTCTTAAACCAAATGTATTAGGTTTCTCTTGAGAAACAAAACTGAGACACTAATAATTATATATATATATGTATGTATGTCTATAGAAAGATATCTACCATAAGGAGTAAAGTTAACTAATCTATTAAGCAGTACAAATGGCTCAGTGCAACTCATTTGTGTGAGACAGCTAGTGCCCTGGCAGTCCTTTGAGTCTTGAGGGCCACTGAGTAGTCCTCTGTAGAGCAATTCAGGCTATCCCATCACAACAGCAAACAGCCAGGCAGGTCACCAACAGTCAGCCCAATGACAGGGTCCTACAGTCCCCCCACTCAAGAGTTGTATATTTCAGGAGCATGACGAAGCAAAGTTTGTAGCAACGTCAACTCACAGCGAGACAGTCCGTGAATTAGGTGTTCTATAGGTAGTGTAGCTTGGAGATCGAGGCACAGGACAAATAAGGCAGCCAGCTGGTTTGAAGATCCAAAAGCCAGAGAAAAAGGTGAGGCTCATGGAGCCATTTATATCTCCGCCCCTCAGTTGATCTCACATGTGCTCATTGGCCATGTTGTCACAACACAACTACCTGTCTTCTTTGGCTCTGTTGGTACAACAAACCTACCTGTCACACCAAACAATCGTTTAACTAGTTAAAAATGCCTACCTGAAACATTGTGAACTTCTCAGAACTGCCCAGGAGTGTGTGCCATCATGTAGACAACAGCAACTTACAAGATAAGATGAGGAATGTAGAGGGTGTTGAGTTTATGTTAAGGGAGGAAGAACAATTCAGAAAAGAACAGTGGCATGACTTGAAGAGTATAATCAATGTCACTGAAGTGTGTGGTTAAAAACTGTTGCTGTGTGTATTTTCAACAACAGCAAATAATAGTGTATTTATTTTTAATGCAAGGTATAACATTTTGCAAGCGTGCCTCACTCACGGGAGACTTCCTTTCCAGCATGGAGTAGGGGCTATAATGAATGCTCACCCGCTTGCTGCCTGGCCAGGAGCACCCTTCTAGGCTGATCCTACTGCTGACAGCTGATAGCTAGAGTAGGAAAGCTATATACATGGGAGTTTCAAAAAAATCCTTAGAAAAATGAAATGAAAAAATCATAGAAATTTTCCAACTATTTCTAAGATCCATTTGTATCACTAGTTTCTAGCCAGAATCAACCTATAATAGCTTGCTGAAAACATGAAAACAGTGAGCTGGAGAAAACATGGCTGATGAACTCTCTCTCTCTCTCTCTCTCTCTCTCTCTCACTCTCACTCTCACTCTCTCTCTCTCTCACACACACACACACACACACACACACTTAATTTTATTAAGTTCTTTACATTTTATTTTACATATATATTGCCAGCTCCTACCACAACCCTTATTCTTTCACTGCCTTCAAGTGTTTTACTTAATGTTTCCAAGCAACCAGCTAAAATTGGCAACATTATATTAAAAGAAAGGGGAAAATGATTACTGCTTATCAATTTAGCACAGAGTGTTCCCGAGAACTAGCTGAATGAAGCCTAAATGACAGGTTTTCACTGATAAATGTATTTTAGTTTTTTAGTATATTACGATAGAAAACCAGCATACTCCAGAACAAAGATTTGCCTCTTCTATTTTTAATACCAGTTTGAGATTTAATTAATCTATCATCACCACGGTTATTGATTTTCTCTCTTGAACTAGATTCTAATAACCATCTGTGAGAACAGTCAGAAAGCCTGTCTCTGGAAACAATGCCATGATATTCAGGGACATGAGAGCAGCTGCAAGCTGTTATTCTTTCTTTCTTAATAGCTGAATGTCACATCCTGTAGTTTGGCTTTCATTCACTAATGTGAGCAAAGGATTCTGCCCTTATTTCTGACTCAAGTTCCATTAACACAGTGCATTAACATTTCTACATTACACTTCAGTTTAAGTTACCTTCTGAACTAAAAATAAATCCCATCTGGGCCTCTGACTCTAATGTCACCCTGTAATCCCCTTGGCCTTGGCATTACAATTTTATATTCCTTATATAAAAACCTCTCAACTCTCAAGATTTGCCAAAATCCGGTTATCTTATTAACTCAAATTTCATTTTTCTTCACTCCTCTTCCACCTCAGCATGGTATTAATACAAATGAGTGGGTATGAAAATGTGTATATATGTTCTGTGCATGAATAAGTGAATTTATATTTGAATGAGTCTGTTTGTGCCTGATAGTGGGTGTTTATAGCCAGGATGGAAAAGGTGTGTGGGAAAGTATAGGAAAGACTAAGGCTGACGAAGAGGAAGAGAAACTAGAGGAGCCACAAAAGATAGTAACAAGGAGGCATTATAGACTGGTATCAGGCATATGGGCTAATATTGGACTGGTTTGGGATGCTTTCTCAGTGTTCGATTCCTCTTGTATATAAACCTTTTTCTCAAATAAAAAAAAAAAAAGATAGTAACAAGACGAGTGTTGAGAGACTGGTTATTCATTCCTTTCTGCTGAAATACTCGTACCTGTTTCTTTACCATTAATAGAGATTTTCAATCATAACCCATAAAAATTTATAGGCCCTTTAATTTTACTTGCTCATTAATTAAGCCTGTGTCCACATACAAGCAAGGATATAAAACTGGTAGAATTGAATTAAGGAATTTTAATTATCCCTATTATATTGTCAATACCATTCATTGTTCTTTCATCTACTATGGTTTAGTAGTGATTCTTCAAAGTATGGTCCCCTGACTAACCACATCAGCATCACCTGGGAACATGTTAAAAATGGAAATTCTTGGGTCCCAACCCAGATCTACTAAATCAGAAGCTTTGGGAATATGATTTAATAATCTGTATTTTAACAATTCTTCCAGGTAATTCTGAAGCACCTTAAAGTTTATTTACTATTTCTGCTCATTATTTTTTAAAATTGGCATTTCCCCTACTATTTTCCATTAATGTCCCCAAACTAATGAGATTTTATCTTTTTTTTCTTTTTTTCGCCAGAGATTTTATCTTCATATAGTGACATTGGTAATGGAGCCCAGGAGAAGTAATAAGATGGGAGAATAAATAAGTAGACTACAGAAGCTATGTGTGTGAATGTTACTGCTGTTTGCTTTGGCTGTTTGCTTTGTTGAAATTATACTTTAATTATATTAAAATATGTATAAATTATATGTGTATTATATACTTTAAAACCTATATTAACCTATTTAATTGGTTTATAAGTATAATACTTTTTTTTCCCACTTCTCTCCATTCACTCTTTAGGAATATTTATATAAATTTTATAGTCTTACAAAGATTTTTTTAACACTGAAAAGAAAACTTACTACTAAAATCTACTTCATTAGTCATATAAAGTTACACTATGGCCCTCCTGAATGGCCTACATTTTTCTATCTTGGTATCTAGACACAGCAGCAAGAAAATCCTTTTATTGCTCTTGTTGTAAATAAGAGTAGATAATAATTGATAACTTTGCTGGAAAATCCATCCCCTACTTTTCAGTTTGTCATACTGTGATGATGTGTGCACCTCCTGAGTGACAGGGTTTAGCAAAGTCTCCAGACTGTCAAGACTAGTAGATGCTAAGGAAAGGCCTGGTGATTGAATTCTGAAAATTGATTGATTAAAAACTCTGTGGATCACAGAATGTTGTCCAAGATTTTGATGTGTTATTTTGGACAGGTCACCAAGAAGCACTGAAGAAAGGTCTTAATGTTTG
>PVJH01030863.1:0-24367 GCA_004026705.1 Nesogale talazaci
CCCTGGGGGTTGGCATGGCTGGGAGTGAGGCACCAGCAGCATATTTGCTTTCTTTCTCTTTGGTTCCTCTTGCCCTTAGTTGGTGCTCTATTTTGTCCCTTCCTCTCCCAAAAGAGGAAGTTGCCCACGGCTCCTTTTAAATTCTCTCGCATGCTGTGGTGGTTGTTGGGTGACACTGAATTCATTCCAACTCCTTGTGACCTCACGTACAACAAAACAAACCCCTGCATCAGAAGGTCTTCCTGGTTTTCCTCTCAGCCTCTGCTCTACGAAGCATGCTGCCTTTTTCCAGGGCCCGGTCTCTTCTTGATAACCTGTCCCAGGTACGTGAGATGAAATTTACCTCCTTGCTTCTAAGGAGCATGCCAGCTGTAGTCTACGGGGGACATTTATTTTCATGCATATAAATATCTTTATCTCAGTGACTCTCAGATTCTTGCCTCTATTAAGAGACCCAGCGCCCTGGAGGCAATAGTGGATTATGAATCAGAACACGAACCACCAGGTCAGCAGTCCCACGCCACCACTCATTCCTCAGGACAAAGGAGAGGCTATCTATTCCCATCAGGATCTAAAAGTCTCTGAAACCGCAAAGGGCGCCTCTGCTCTGTCCGGTCCGGTTGCTATGAATTGGGATTGACTTGAAGGCAGTGAGTTAGGTTCCATGAAGATACAGCGTCTGCCCTTCAGGCCTGCACATGCCAGTTGTACTGGAAGCCTCATAATCGTCTCCAAAGGAATCCACTTGAAAGGAAAGTCCTGCGCTCTTTGGCCCGAAGTCCAGTCTCGCTCTCAAGGACAGCACCTTCACTCACCTACACACAGTCCCTCTGCAAGGCCAGCCGCCTCTGCTGCCCCTTGAAGTTGCGCCGCTAGTCTCTGCCCTTAGCCCAGCCCACGACTCACACCCCGGTCCGCGCCCGGAGACAGCATAGCGGTTGTCACAACATGACTTCTGTTCCATGCTTTCAGAACCATCCTCGCTGCTCCTTGTTCTTTTTGAAGGTGTGCATGTCACAATCCTCAGCGTGGCTGCAGGACTGTGTAGCCAAACCATTCTCCCAGATCGCACCTCGTGCCCCCTGCTTGCCCCCTCCTTCAGCCACAGTAGTGTCTGCTCAGCTCCAGAGACTCGCCAGGTTACGCCCTCCCTTCTCCCCACTCCAGGCTCTTGGACAAGTTCTGTCTTTTCCTACCGTGGGAAGCCCCCCTGACCCTCTCAACTCCATGTCATGTCCTCAGACTCAGTTCCCTCTGGTTCCCTTGTGTCTCAGCTCATTTTAAACTTCTCCTCTGTGGCAGCCATAGTCATTGAAAATCAATATCTGGACACACACACACACACACACAAACACTGTGGTCCATAAGACCCACAGGGGTATCGGTGCTCGGTTCTGGCTGCAGAGGGACGGCATTGATCCCTGACTGTTGGCGTAGCACGTCCCGGAAGCTGGAGCCACTGCTGTAATGCACCTCCCTCCCCACGGGACCCGGACAGTCGGCAAGGGCACGGGCAATGTTCACTCGTGAACAAGACCCCAGATGAAAGGAAGGGACCTTGTGAGGACAGGGTGTGACATAGGTAGGCTAGTTAGAGGACTAACCTGCCTTTGGGCAGCTGACATGTGAGCTGGGAAGGAGTGCATTGATACAGATGTGGGGGAGGAACATCCAGGCAGCAGGAGGAACCTGGGTCCAGGGAGGCAGGTCCAGTCTGGGCTGCCGAGGGGAGGGCAGCCTGTCCTGGGGGACGGTGGGGGGGGGGGGGGGGGGGGGGGGGGGGGGAGAGTGGCGGGGGAGGCAGCGGTGCAGGAAGATGCCACCGTTAGAGTCAGAGCTGCCTTGGCATGGAGGTTTCCCTGCACACCTTAGCCACCAAGTACAGGTGGGGAGCAGGCAGTAATGGTCCCCGGTACCCAGGATGGCTGCTGAGTAAGCTCTTGAAGGTACATAGTGGTCATCAAGCACGACTCGGAAATGAGCGCTCCTGAAGGAATGGTGCATGCACGCGTTTGATGCTTTGCTAACAGGTGATCTTTGAACCCAAAGTGCCGGCTCTCTTATTTACACTTACATTTGCATTGGTTTCTCACAAAAGGTGAAAAAGCTGAAGAGAGAACTCTCCCAGATGAAGCAAGAATTGCTCTATAAGGAACAAGGCTTTGAAACACTGCAACAGTGAGTATAACGGTACCGAAAATTGAGTCTAACGTTTCCGAAAAATGATACCAAGGCCACCTTTCACTCCCCCCCCGCCCCCACACACATACACCAAAGAAATCAAAAGGACAGATTTCACATGAAGAGATTTTTCACAGAAGGGAAAGAAGGTGCCAAAGTTTTGAAGCCAGAACTCTGTCCCAGCGCCCCCAAATGTAGTGCAACCCTGAACAGAAACAGCCTGGGGAGGTCGGTGCACACTTTGAAAAGGTCTGGAAGGATCCTTGATCACTGGAGATCCAAGGACATCTAAGGGGGAGCCCTGTGCTCCTGGGTACCTGTCAGCCCTTGGTGGGGGAGGTAGGAGTGGGGGGTTGTGGGTTGATGGAGGTGGGTGGTGGTGGTGGTGGCGGCTTGGTCGTAGTGAGTTGGTCGTGGTGGTGGGTTGGTGAAGGTGGTGGTGGTGGTGGATTGGCAGTGGTGGTGAGTTGGTGGTGGTGGGTTGAAGATGGTGGTGGGTTGGTTGGTTGGTTGGCTGGCTGGTTGTCAACAAGTCACTGCCGGCCCGTGGCGAGGCTGTGTGTGCAGCATGAAGCTGTTGCGTGGGGTGTCAAAGCTGGGGCCTTTGGGAGGCAGGTTTTTAGACTTGTCTTTCCAGGTGCCTCTGCACTGGTGTAAGCAACAAAGTTTTTAACTAGTAGTCAAGCATTTAAGCACGATAGCTTAGATAATAGGTGTAAATCCCTCTCCACATCCTCCATAAAGACTGATCTTGGTGGGCTGCAACTGGACCCTTTAAGCACACCTGCAGCTGCTTCGCACCCCTGGGTCGGAGGTCCCTCTCTGCCTTTTTGCCCCGACCCTCAGGCTGCCTTCACTCTTGATAGTTGGAATGGACTGGTTTGATTTTGGAGGAAGGCCTCAAGGACACGCCTGGCTGGTTTCAGGGGGGGGCACAGATAAGAGCATCCTCCGCATTTCTCTCCCCCTTCTCCTCTTTTCCGTTCAACACTGACATCTAACAGCATTGCTCTGGGCTGGTCCTGCCGAAGTGGGAATGTGGTGGCCCAGGGCAGCAGAGTGTGCAGATGCAGGCTCCATTGCTGGCTCCTGAAAACCGGTGTCCCTGAGGCCTTGCCTCTCTAGACATCGCAGGCTCACTGAGACGCCATACCTCCCACAGTCTTCATTCATGGGCCCTCTGCTGCCGGGGATGTCCCCTGAGAGAGTCGGAGGCGCTCTCCTTTGAAAGGACACCTGCTGCTCTGTGCTCCCCACCACGCACAGGGCTTGGAGTCACGGACTGCAGTGCAGTGTTGATAGGCATTTCCACGATGGGCTTCAGGCTCTGCAATGTGCAGGCGGTCTCAGGAACCACTTCTCTTCCCCGTGAATTTCTAAGTGACCTCCACACCTAGGAATCGAGAATGGCAAGGCACGAGTCCCCTTAAAAGATTGTCTTGCGCTGAGCCCCGGTGGCATAGTGGTTGAGTGCGGGACTGCGGTCTGCGGGCTCGGTGGTTCAAATCCAGCAGCAGCTCTCAGGAGCAGTGCTGGGTAGCTCCCACGACCACCAGAGGGCAGTGATGCGCCTCCTCCCCCCCTCCCCCCCAAATAAAAGATCCTCTTTCGGCTGTGGCCACGTACCAGTCAACATACACCGATGGTTTGTTTACTCCCTGTGCTTGCATGATGCTTTTTGTTTTTTTTAAATCTTGGGACACCTGAGAGATGCACTAGACTGTCGCTGAAGACAGTTGGCTTTATGGCCCAGTCATCTTTTCACCATGATAGTCTCTGAGGTGCCCCCGGCCTCCTTGTTCTCACACCCAGAAACATGTTAATAAAAATCTGAAGAGCTCTTAAAATAAAATCTCTCTTCCTGGTCTCAGGCCAGCTCTGACCTTCAGTATAAAAACACCTTGGTAAAAAAATAATAATAAAAATAAAAAAGGCTGAGCCCCAGTGGCGTAGTGGTTGTGCGCAGGACTGCAGTCCACTGGGTTGGAGGCTCAATTCCAGCTCCCAGGAGCAAAGGGTGGGCCTCCTACTCCCACCACCTGAGGACAGTGATGCCTAAAAAAAATAAAGAAAGAAAAAAAAAACACCTTGGCCAGGCTCCCCTATAAGCAGGCAGGGAGACCTCACATGGCATCAATGTGCTTCTCGGTCATTAATATCACTATAAAGGGAGATGTGGTGGTGGTGCTGGTGGTGGAGGAGGAGGAGGAGGAGGAGGAGAAGGAGATGGAAGAAGTGGTAGTGGTGGAGGTGGTGGTGGTCATGGTGCTGGTGATGGTAGAAGTGGAGGAGGTGGTGGTGGTGGTAGAGGTGGAGGAGGTGGTGGTGAAGAGGAGTGAAAACTCACTTCACAGCTCCATAAAGTGTTCAGTATTATGTGTAACATTTTGAAGGCCCATAACTCTTGTCATCACCTGGGATTAAAGGTTAGGCAAGCTTGCTGTTTTGTCATATTAATGTAACACTGCTATATGGTTTCAAAGCGGTTTGCTTGCCGGCAGTGTTTATAGAAATCTAAGGCACGTATAAGAATCTGTCAATAACATTCCCCAAGAAAACAATCGAGATTTGTGGTAGAGAGTCAGGCATCTTCTTGGAATGACTCTCATGCCTTGAACTAAGAGCAGAAAGACACGGTCTCTTAAATAGAGACCAAATAACAGCTCTTTTCATTCAAGTGTCACACACACACACACACACACACACACACACACACACACCGTGGTCCTGCAACATTGTATGATCACGAGTTAAACCCGGGAAAGTGGAATTGGCAGGAAACATTAGGCAACTTGACTTGTGGGGGTGATGCAAAATATGTTTCAGGTAAAGCTTTAGATGGAATCCACTGAGGGAGTCTTCCCCCCCCCCCCCTTATTCGCAGTGAAATGGAATATTTTGTGGAATTAGGAGTTTCAATGGCATTTAAACGTGGGCTTCTGTTCTACCTGGTACCTAGAATCACTTTATGCTGTAACTGCATGAGATGTGTGGTTCTCTGCTGTCATCCCTCTTGGCTTGTGAACCAAGATGTCACTCGGTCCCATGTAGCTTCTGTGTCCGCAGATACCAGAAATGTGTGCATGATCACAGGGTCTCCTCTACCCAGCACTCCCAAGCCAGAAAACCCCAGGATGGAAACACCTGGTGCAACCTCTTTGATCAAAGCTTGATTACGGGCAGTCATATATCCTAGGAAAGGCATGCAAATGACTTTTTCCCCCAGTAGAGATTAAGATAAATTTCTAGAGAGAGAGAGAGAGAGAATCAAACCCACTGCCATGGAGTTTACACTTGATGTAAGTTTTCAGAGCCTACACCCCTTAAGAGAGCCTCAGAGAGTACAGTGTGTCTCCTGGGAGGAGTTGATGGGCCTGAACCACCCACCTTCCTTCCTACTAGCAGAACAGTGCCTAATCCACCAGGGCACATGTGCTTTTGTTTTTAACTGTCAACATTTATTCCTGAAAAACATTTACTTGCATGTGTTGTCGAATGTTAAAGTTTATTAATGAATTAAAGATCAGTGTTGGGATAGAAATTACTTACACCTTAGAAATTTTCTTTGCTGCAGCTTGAAGGACCTTCATTAGTCTTTGCTGAGATCTCACTGAACATGCTTTCACTCTTCTTACCACTTGGTCCTAATGCAGTAGTGTTAAAGTCCCCAAGCCTGCGCCTGCAACGCTGGGAGTAGTCTCCCCACAAGCCGTATGGCATGTGCATTTGTACAGCCTAGCGGTTCAGCTGGCACAGACTTTCCAGCCTCCGTTTCTTCATTTGGAGGACATGTGATAGGGGATCTTTAGGATCCCTAGATCTCTAGGATCCCTTCTCTTTGCAACCTGCCCAGAACAGGGTGTGTGTGTGTGTGTGTGTGTGTGTGTGTGTGTGTGTGTGTGTAACTCCTGCCTTGCACTTTAAATGATCTTAGGGATAATGTTAATTTCACTTTCTTAGGTTCTGTAAGAATTTAATTGCTTGTTTAATTAGCATTTTAAAATATTTATTAAAAATGTAATTGGGGAAATATGTGCTTTATAAATGATTCTTATTTGAGCAAACTTTGTTAGAAAGAGTGATTGATAGGGTTCCTTTTTCCTGCCCCTTCCCCAGACCACACCATTTATATCTGAACTAAGAATCCATTAATTACTTGGAGCCAAACGAGCGCTCTCAGAGAGTGGGCTTTTTCTGATGAACAGATGCTGTTTTCTCAGACAGCGTGTGCACAAGACCAAGATTATCAGGATAAACGTGTACAGTAGTGTTGGCCAGGAGGGTGGGGGGGGGGGGAGGGATCTCCAATTGTTCTTAGAACTCGTCATGGGTAGCATATTTCTCAGGAGGGGGCTAGTGAAGAATGCATGGGACTCCTTTTATCTTTTTCTTTGTTATAATTGTTGGGTCTTTGTGTTAGTCTGAATAGACTAAAGAAACACATCTGGAGAGACTCATTTGTGTGTAAGAGAGAACTTATATCAAAGAGCCATTGTACATTAAAAACACAGCCCAGCCCAGTACAGATGAAGTCCATAAAAGTCTGATAGTAGTCCATGAATTCTTTGACAGACTCAGGCAGTACATGCAGTGATACCGAAAGCTGGAAGATCACTGATCAGTGAGTGAAAAGTCTAGCAGAAGCATTTCTGTGCTGGCATGGGTTTCCGCATGGCTTCTGCAGCTCCAGGGCCCTGGCTCCATTAGTAGCTTCCTGTGGCTGTGAGCAGGAATTTGGAGCAGAGAGTGTGTATCTTGTTTCCCAGGAAGAAGACAGGAGTTCCCAGAATCCTTTGTTGAAGGCCATGCCCACAGAGAGGGATCACTGGCTATGACCTGATTGACAGGCTGGACTCTACTCTGTGCAAGTTGACAGATTATGTAACAACTGCCCCAGTCCTTCAAAGCCCCACAATTAAGCTCCACGGTATTCTCTGGTACTGAGTGGTGCTGTGAGCGAAAGAGTATTTGATAAGCAGATCTGCCGAGATGTAATACTTCTTAGTCCCTTGAAAAGCTCTTCTTTCAATGTTAGATAAAAAATGAACACATCTTTCCTTCTTGCTAAAATTTAGATGCATTCAGCAAGGCAAGGGGTTTTATTTCTATACATAACTTTCATTAAAAATTAGAATACATTTTGAAATGAATACATTTGCATGTTTTGAAAAAATAAGAAATGAACCACACGGTCTGAATATTGTAGACTATTCACCAGTGCACATGATAATCACAGCCATTGATAGTCTCCCTAGCTGTGGCCACTGGGCTAGGTCCAGAAGCACATTGTGGCGTGGAGAAGGAGGCAGCAGTGGTGAGCCCTGGGGTTTTTGTAGGTGACTAGCTGGTAGGTCTCTTTGGCCTGGGCCTTACTCAAGAGAAGATCAACGTGTCTGTGGGTTGAGTTCAGCAAGCAGTGGACCAGCCGCTGAGACTGAGGACTGGATGGTGGGTGTTTATGTCAGTCTGAAAATCAACTTGATTCCATGTAGGTTTGGGTGATGTGGCCGTTGGGGACATTGCAGCTAGAAACACTTGAAGAAACACTTGAAGGGCTGATACTAGTCTGTGAGAGTAGCTTTCCAATTATCAGCCAACCTAGACAAACCGAAAACCAACTCCAACCGCCGTTCTAACTTGCTGTCTTTGATTGATTGATTGATTGACTGATTTTTTTTTTCCTTTTTAAACAGAATTGATAAAAAAATGTCCGGAGGCCAGAGTGGATATGAACTTAGTGAAGCCAAAGCCATCCTGGCGGAACTGAAGTCTATCAGAAAGGCCATCAGCTCGGGCGAGAAGGAAAAACAAGATCTGATGCAGGTGTGTTACAGAGCGTGGGGGGTAAGCCCCTGCCTTCACCAAGTATGGCTCCTCCTCCTCCAGGGCCTGGGCCCATTTGCCAGGGATTGCCTGACACAAGGGTGTCAGAGGAAACCAGTGAGCCAGTGTGTTAGTCTGGGTAGACTAGAGAAACAAAATCTTCAACACGCATATGTGTATAAGAAAGTGGTTTATATCTATGAGTAATGGAACATTGAGAAAACATCGAGGCCCAGTCTAGTCCAAGGTCAAAAGTCTGATATTAGCCTGTATGTCCGATAACCATTCCATCAGTCCTCTTCAGACTCACAAAGCACATGCAATGACACCAGGACAGTCATAGGCCAGTGGGTGCAGAGTCTTGTGGATCCAGTGGTGGTAGAAGCATCTCAGTGCTGGTAGGGGTCTCCCTGTGACTCCTTCAGGTTCCAGGGCTCAGGGTCTCTCAGCATGCTGCCATGTGTCTTGTCCGCTGTAATGTCTCCCAGGAGTGAGCCAAGAGACAGTGTCTCCTGCCTCTAAGAAGGAAGTACCACATTTCCCAGAATTTGTAAGAGAAGACCATGCCCACACCGAGTCTCACTGGCTATCTCTAGACTGACAGGCTAGACTCTACCCCTTCACTTAATCCTTGACACCAGATTAGGTGACTGCCACAGCCAGCCTGTGGGAAAATAGACTGGCTCCAAGACGCTGGCAGTAGGATGTCTCTGTCCTTTTAGCCAAAAGATGGTGGATCCTGGAGCCGGTGGTTGGAGATTAGCACACTGGTGTGTGTCTTGGCACCTTTTGTGTGAGAGCTAGATAAGCAGGGTTACCTAAACCAGTGAGCATTCTCAACCTCGGGTACGGAACGGAGCCCTTACGGCTATGCACTGGGCTGTTAACCGGAAGGTCAGCAGTTTGAAACCACTAGCCACCAGACGGAGAAAGACCAGGCTGCCCACTCCAGTCAAGGGACGGTTCTACCCTGTCCTGTAGGGTGGCTGCGAGTTGGAATGGACTCAGGACAGTGAGTGTGACTTTGGTTTTGAGGGTCCATAAGGGACATGTCAATCATCAACAGTGAGCACAGGGTGTGCCAAGGAGAGAGGGCTCAGGCCACGTGAAAAGCTTACAAATCCTTCTCCACCCCAGGGTGACAGCCGGAGGTTGGGGTGGGCTGTTTTCCTAGCCGAACTCAACTGGCTGCAATCCAGTCGATGCTGACTCCCCGGGACCTTACCCAAGAGGGTAGAACCAGAGTCACCCATGTCATCACCATAGGAAATGGCAGCAGGTCTCCTCGTTGTGCAAATTGCACTGCTGATGGCAGGGCTAGCAGTTCAAAACCACCAGCTGCTCCTCGTAAGAAAGGTGAGGCTTTCTGCTCCCAGAAAGGGCTACGGTCCCAGACACCACCCCCCTCTCCCCCCCCCCCGGCAGTTCTTCCTGGTCCTGTGGTGGTGTTGTGAGTCCGATCTGACTGCGGGGCAGGGAGGCTGTTCAGTTTTTGTTTTGTGTGGGTATTTCGTGCCTTGATCAGAGCTCCATTCCATATCATTTAAGGCAGGGCAGCCCTTCAGAGATGAGGACCCCGATTTTAAATATTTGTACTCAGATTAAATTTTTTATCGCCGTTTTAACATTTTGTCATCGTTGTTGTTTCTAAGGCTGTTACTCCTCTTTTTCCTCGGCTCCAGCCCATAATTCTTGCCAGCCTCAGGAACTCTCTGTGTTTCGCATATTTGGAGTTCTTTACCTGGCTGAGTAATGACTCCCTCAGCGTCTTTGAAAAGTGTTAGGTCCAGTGACGGTGTGCGCATTCTTGATGGAGCCGCTACATGTAAGTGCCACAGTCAGCTACTTCCTGCTAGTTCTCGGTGCTAGTGGGATACAGATAGATGTTCTTGAACCGTGTAGGATGCGCGCCAAGAGAAAAGACAGCAGCAGCAAGAGCAAACACTTCTAGGTACTGGCTTTGTGCCAGGTCCTCACAAGAACCCTAAACGCTGGCACTGTTACTGCCGGCAGGGAACAGACGGAGTCACTACCTAGGAGCTGTGCTGAGAGGCCTACAGCTGGCAGATTGGGGTTCAAATCCAGACAGCCTCAATCTAGAAGATGAGATGTGCACACACACACACACACACACACACACACACAGAGGACTTTATAGGTTTTCTATTTTGTTCTCTGATGGTCCTACAGATTAAATCAGTAAGTTCTGAAATGCTACTTGAAGGTGGGGGGAGGGGGATGGTCAAACCTATTGGAACGTGAACAAATTCACATGGTTTCTAGGTGGCATCAAGCCTGTTCCGAATCAGTGACCACTTGCACAGCAGAAGGAAACACTGCCAGGCCTTGTGCCATTCTACGTTCAGGCCCATCGTGGCAGCAGTTGTGGCAGCCTATCTTGTTGAAGGCCTGCCCCTGCCCTCTGTTTTACCAAGCGTGATGTCCGCCTCCCAGGACTGGCCTCTGCTAAGAAGATGTCCAAAGAGTGGGAGAGGCAGCCTCGCCCTCCCTGCCTCCGAGGACTGTTCTGCCTGTACTTCTTTCATGGCAGCCATGCCTGTTCTTTTGGCAGTCCCTGCACTCTCAGTCACACCACAATTCAAATGCCTCGATTCTTCTTACCTCTCCTTGCTCAGTGCCCAGCTGTCGCGTGAATATGAGCATGACATGGGTCAGGCAGACATGAGTCTTCAAAGTATTACCCTTGCTTTTCAACACACACCAGAAGTCTTGTGTAGCAGCTAGGCCCACGTTTGCCGTGGAAACGTCCAATTCCGTAATGTTAGACGTAGCATTATTTGATTCTTCCTGGTAAACTTTGGCTTCATGCACAGAATAAATTTTACAAGTAGATTCCTCCTTAGCTACTAAGCTATATAGAATTATTAATTTGTAGAAACAGAGAAAATAAAGGGAGGAGACATTAAATGACTTTTATGACTTTCTAACTTCTCTGGCCACAGCCCTCTGTATGAAATATATTTTACATCAAACCTTAATAGCACACAAATGTATGTACTCAAGGAGCTCAAATGGTGCTTGTCGGTAAGTATTGGATTTGTAACCAGAAGGTCGGTGGTTCAACCCCCCGAACAGCTCTGCTGGAGAAAGTTGAGGCTATTTGGACCCATAAAGATCCACAAACCCCAGATGGCTTCCTTATGAGTTGCAATCACCTTGTTGACTGTGGGTTTGGTTTGGATGTCTCATAGATGCACATACATAGTAAAAATAGGACATAAAAATATGCCTTCGGTCAATAATCAGATGATGTGACTTTTATTTGCTGAGCTCTTCTGGCTCATTTCGGCACATGCCAGTTGGTTTGCTGCATTGTTACTGTAGGTGGGATTGAAAAACCCTAAAACAACTCATCTAGGTGGCATCTCAGGATCTTTGTTTGGCTGCCAGCCCCCAGGTAGGAGGGAGACGTCCCCCTCCTACAGAGGTTCCTTGCCGTGGGGCCCAGATGCAGCATCACTCAGCCCCACGGCTTGGCTCTGAGTCAGAGTTGGTTTGATGGCAGCAGTTTCGACATCTAGGTGTTTTTGTTTTTAATCATTTCAATCCTACAACTCTCATCACAGTCCGTACATCCATCCATTGTATGTGAAGCACATGTGTATATTTGTTGCCCTCATCATTTTCAAACCATTTGTTTTCTATTTAAGCCCTTCGCATCAGCTCCTCTTTTCCCCCTGACCTCCCTACTCCTCCCTCCCTCATGAACCCTTGATAATTTATCAGTTATTATGATTTTGTCATATCATACACTGTCCGATGTCTCCCTTCACCCACTTTTCTGTTGTCTGTACCTCAGAGGAGAGGTTATATGTAGATCCTTGTAATCGGTTCCCCATTGGGTGTTTATTTATTTATTTTTGGGGTCATCACTGCTCTCCGGTGGTGGGAGTAGGAGGCCCAGCCCCACTGCTGGAATTGAACCTCCGTCCCAGTGGGCCGCAGTCCCGCACACAACCACTACGCCACCGGGGCTCAGCCTAGGGTGTTTATTTTTGTATTAGTATAATTTAGTCCATTCTCCTTACTTAACAGGTAGGAAATAGAAAAGACTTGTCAAGGTGACCAAAATTTTTCTCTGTTCTTTTCTAGAACCAGTTATTTGACGTGAGCATTTTGGGGTGCTATTAAAACCAATTTCGTCTCTGTGTGTTTACATGTTATGTAGATTCTCCTTTGAAAGAAAAAAATAGAAATGCCAAAAACAAACAGCAGGGGTCTTTTTGGTATTTAAAATCCCGAATTGTGAGAATTCCCAGGGGAAAGACGAGGTTCTCTCTACTCCAGCAAAGAGTTATAGTCCTGGAAACCCAGGGGGCAATACATTGGGGAGATTTCAAATTCCAGGATTTCAAGGTGACAATGAGTGGGTTTCATATCCTAGTTGAGGGCTTTTGTTTCTGTTTGTAGTAACTTAGATAAGACTTTATGCTTTTACTTGTTCACATCCTTCCTCTAAGATCCGGTGTGTTAAACTTGGGTGCAAACAGCAGGCACCGTAACTGTTGGTGGTTGACTTCCTCAAGGCCAGCTTGCTGCTGTGACCACGCCAAGCATTGAAGCAGGCACACAGCCTCAGCGCAGGCTCGTGCTCACTGCCACCGTGGCATCCGGCCTTGGTCTCCTCATGTCTGACATTGGTGTGTGTGGGGCTATGCCTGTCCAGCTATACAATGGTGTGACTGCTAGATTCTTCAAAGCAGGACGTTTTCTTGATACATCTAATAAGAGACTGCGCATGCATACAGATCTTCCATGCCTTTATAATGCTTATTGTATAAAAGCCCATGGTTCGGGCTGAGCCCCGGTGGTGTAGTGGTTGTGCACGGGACTGCGGCCCACTGGGACGGAGGTTCAATTCTAGCAGTGGGGCTGGGCCTCCTACTCCCACCACCGGAGAGCAGTGATGCCCCCCCCCCAAAAAAAAAAAGAAAAGAAAAGAAAAGAAAAGAAAAAAAAAAAAGCCCATGGTTCCTGTTCAGGTAGAGATTCCATCTTGGTTCAATTTTGGAAATAGCCAGTGCATGTGCTAAGCACACAGTAGCAGTGTTCATGGGAAAATGGAAAGGGCCAGGTGACCTCTTCCCCAGGGTGACACGGATCCCGGAGCCCTTGTGCACATGTACAGAACTAACCACGTTCTGCCCTTGAAGTGGGAACCTTCCTTCCTCAGTAATCCGAAATGACAATTATCTACTCAGCATCCATCTCTCTCCTAGTTAACGCTTCCCAATTTCTGCCCAGTGGGGAAGGGCTGCCCTCTTGACTTGTGTAAGCCTTAGGAAATGCTCTGTGTTTCCCCCCCAGAGCCTGGCAAAGCTACAGGAGCGGTTTCACCTGGATCAGAGCATCGGCCGGTCCGAGCCAGACTTGAGCTCCAGCCCCGTGAACTCTCATTTGTCTCTCTCCAGACAAACCCTTGATGCTGGGTCACAAACCAGCGTCTCTGGAGAGGTAAGTTACAGGCATGGGAGGGCTGGCCTCAGCGGTACCCTGGAAAGGCCTTCCTGACAGGGATGGGGCAGAAGCACGGACGGGCGGTTTGGGTTTCCGCTGTGTGCAATCGTCGGTTCAAACTCCCGAGAGGGGTTTAAGAGTCACAGCCTCATCTTTCCTGTCTTAGATGCCAAATCTATCAGGATTTTCTTATATGACTAGCTTTTGTTCAAACTTTCTCATCCTATTCAGAAACCATAGGAAGGCTAGTGGCACACACAATCGGACTTTTCCCCTTTGAGTGTAGGATCCTGGAAATGTAAGCCTTTTCAGACCACCACGAAGGTGAAGGGGGGAAATCCATGTGTCACACTTTTGAAAAGACTTTTTCAAGAAAGCTCGTTTTCCTTAACCTGGAGTTAAGGAAATTAAAATGGCTGATTGACGATTTAGCCCTGACATTTGGAAATACTCCAAGCGCCTTAGCTTTTATTCGCAGGAGTCCTGGTGGCTCAGTGATTCCGAGTGGGGCTGCAAGCCAGAAGGTGAGCAGTTCAAACTTACCAGCCGTTCTTGAGGAGGAAGGCTTGGCTTTCTATTCCCAAGGCCAGGCACAGCCTTGGTGAGACTGCCCGGGCAGTTCCAGCTCTGTCTCACAGGGGCACTGTGAGTGCAAGTTTGGATTTCGAGTGTAGCCCTTGTGACCATTTCGTGTGTCCTCCTTTCTAGGAAGTTATTAGCAGGTCCTCACTTTTTAAGAACATTCCGGTTAATTTTATATCCCCTCGTGCTGTGTGGCAGTGTGTGCTTTGCAAGCGCACATCAAGTCAGGAGAGACCAACAGTGGCGCTTACCTTTCGGGGAATTGAATGCCTGTACTTCTGCAGTGCCCGTTTTGTGCAGTTGAAAGCTAAACGATGGAAATTTTGGCTCGTAGTGAAGAAGAAATTAGTTCCAGTTCATAAATTTTACTGACCTGCACGCCCTTCATAAACTCTTAGAGACCAGAAGCCTTTCCCTGATAGATACATATAATCTTGAATTATATTACATCTGTATTGATATGTAATTATAATTCTGTATATAAAATCTTGAATTTAATGTGTGGAAAAGTGGTACGAAGGGCTGAGTTTTTGAGAGCACAGGCGAGCTCGAATGAAAAAGAAACGCCTGCTCCCACAGTGGCTTTCTAAGCGGGCGTCCCCAATTTCAGCTCCCGTGTCTTTAGCTTTTTCAATTACCGGTACTTCCTAGAAACAAAAGCAGTTTACTCCATTCATTAGCCGAGTTAATCGACTTTTCCCCTCCTTCCTTTTTCACCAGATCGGAGTGAGAAGTAGATCGAATTTAGCGGAAAAGGTCAGGCTGAGCCTACAGTACGAAGAAGCCAAAAGAAGGTAAATGACCCGGGGACCCGCGCTGGTCAGTCCTGGTCCATTTCCAGAGCTGATCTCCACGCCGACAGTGACATCTGCTGGCCCCTTCACTGCCATTGCTCCTTCGCCGCCGTGGTTGTGTGTTTGTTTGTTTGTTTGTTTTTAAAGAAAGCCAGATCCTTCCTTTTTCTCTTCCCAAAACTGAAGGACAGATTTATGACAAGGGCTGGAAGTTGTTTGGGAAAGCCTTCGGCAGCCAAGAGCGGGCCAAGCGACCGTGAGCATGTGCAATCCTGAGTCACCTTGAAAAGCGAGGAGATGGCTTTCTCCCAGAGAAGCATGTCCCTGTGGCTCAGCCAGGGGACTTGTAGCTGCTGCACTCAAAGGCAAACGCGTGTGTTCCTTGGCTCGCAAGGGAAGATGTAACTGCCCGTGGCTGTCACGTTGCTGTGGGCTCTCTCCCAGGGTACAAGCTTCATGAGGGAGCACGCGGAAGGGGGCTCCTCATTTCTCCCCCTCACAAGTTCCCATTCACCCCCCTGAGAGAGCTCCGCGCCCTCCACTGCTAGATAGACTCAAACTGTTCCATACCCGAGACCACGGTGCCCCTACGGGCAGAGGGTTGCATTGTTCGCTTCTGGGATTCAGAATGCTGATGATGTCTTATTTATAAAGCCCTTAGGAAAAGCACCTTCTCACTCGACAGGGCACACGGATTTTTTTTTCCCTCCTAAGCGTGAAAAGCTCAAAGAACTACCAGGGCACCGCGCTCTCCCATTTTGACCCTGGTCTCCCATTTTGCTAGAAGGAGTCCTGAACTCAGAATTCCGAAGTGTGTCCATGACTGCTGGCGTTGAAGGTCATCTGAAAAATAGTCCTTCTCCATTGGGGTTCTGTGGGTTTGTATGTGTGCCCTTCCATAATATTTCACTGGGCGTGTGGTGGGTCCTCTCTGACGATCATCACATCGGGGGTGGGGGTGGGGGCTTCAGCCACAGTCCTCCCAGGGGTCGACCTTCTCTCTGTGTGGGTTTTGCCCCCCCTCCAGTACTCCAGTCTTCCTGCCCCCTCATCTTCCCCTCCTTTGCTTCTAAGAAATGGCCGATTTCTTTTAGTTTCATTTACAATAAGACCACCTTTTTGGTGTGTGTGAACGGGGTGAAACCCGGATAGCTCTAAAGAAGGGGACCGATCCTCTGACCTCTCTTTGGTGCAGCCCTGAAAGGAGGTTGCGGGGGACAGGCTTGGTCTTTCCACAGCCCTCTCAAGAGGTCTTCTGTCATCTGCTATCCTAGTTTGTCTGGTGCATGCCATGTGTGTGTCAGCGAGAAAGAGAGAGAGAGAGAATTTCAGTTCTGTTTTATAAGGTCACCTGGCTGGCACAAAGTAAGCGAACGACAGTATCTGTCTCTCTGTAGCCTGTGTTCCCAATCAGACCCGACTCTGATTTTGCTCAAGGAAATCTAAACTTTCTTCCTCTAATTATTAACTTTATGCGCCTGAGCAAATCCCTCAGTCTTTTCTGAACCTCCGTGTACTCGACTGATTTTCATGACTTTAGATTTTTCCCTGGTTGATGATCTACTTCTCCCCTGCCTGAGAGCAGCGCCTGCCCGCCAGGCCAGTGGCGGGAAGGACCTAGCGCCGCGCCTGCTGTGTGGGGCTGGCAATGAGCAGGACCCTCCCCGGTGGGTGATGTCTGTGGCTCTCATCTCAGTCCTCGGGCAGCCAGCTTTCTGGAGCCTCCCTTCGAACAAAGCCCAGAATTTGTCATCTCTTTAATGGCAGGAGAATGACAGTGGCTCAGTTCAGCTCACCCGGTCTTCCCCCACTCCCAGATATTCTGGAAGTTTTCTTGGGGATCTGCCCCCCCCCCCCCCCGACATTTCCAAAGTGAGGCTCTGGGTCCAGCTCCTGTGTGAGGACACACGTCAGTGGGTCCTCTTGCCTTGCAGCGCCTTGTGGCCTCCATTCAACTTGTTGATTAAGACGCGTGGCATCTGAAGACATGGTTTCCGTCGCCATGGTGCTGTTGGGGGTTGGACTGGGAGCTGTTAGCGGGACTGAGGAACAGCTCCATCCCGGGGGTTGTGCGCATGCTGGAAAGGCCACTTCCCTTCTCCTTTCGGAGTGAGCACAGAGGCGGATGGTGCGTCTCTGAAACCCGTTTCTCCTTCCAGCCTTTGTTGTACGTGCTTAATGAAGCCAATAATACCATGCATATTTAGCATCCCGATGATTAATTTTCCAGTACGTTGAGACGGTTGTGCGTGGTTTGGTGGCCGCAGCTGAGGTGCTGCCGCCGTCCCCGCCATCCCAAGTGCAGACGTTGTGCGGAGAGCCTGGCGTGCGCCACCGGGGACGCAGTGCTCATTCCTGACTCCTCTTCTAGTTTTAGCTCAAACAAAGCAAAACGAGCCTGTGCAGCCCTTTGTTCCTAATTAAGGTTTGGGATCACTTTTTTCTAATTTCTTCTCTCCTGAGTGGGGTGGGTATAAACCCCATCCCCTACTCCCTGCCATCTGCGCGTCTCTCCTGCCTTGGTTTGTGCGGTAGCATTCCTCCGACTCGCCCGGCATCCAGGCAGGTGTGTTGACCTTGATCGTATGCCGGTGGTCAGAGTTACTGTGGGTCGCTCACCGGGTAGAGAAAGCACACTTCCCCGCCGTGACACGGAGCGAGTGAGAAGAAGTTCACGCTGGATGAGGATCCCCTCTGGCCGCGCCATTTTGTCAGATGTGCCAAAACAAACCCGTAGCTGGCAAGTCTTGCTGCGATTCAGGGCGGCGCCTCTGCAGCGCAGAGTAGGGCCACCCAGTATAGGTCAATGGTTTTCAACCTTCCTAATGTCGCCACCCATACAGTGCCTCATGTTGGGGTGGCCCTCCACCCCCAGCCATAACATTATTTTCGCGTTGCTACTTGTTCACTGTCATTTTGCTACTGTTAAGAATCGGGCAACCCCCGTGAAAGGGTCGTTTGAGACCCACAGGCAGGGAGCCGCTGCCGTAAGACTTTCCGAAGCCGACTGCCCCATCTCTCTCCAGAGTGGGTCTGAACTACCAGCCTCTTAGGTTAGCAGCCAAGCGCTTGAACGGCTGTGCTGCTCGGACCGCTGTGATGTCCTAGACAGGGAGCCGGGGGGAATGATGACGCCAGAGAAGTCTGCCTGTGCCCTTCTCTCTCCTCCGCTCATCCATGCCTGAGCCTCCGTCAGTCAGTGGTGCCCCAGCGGCTCCCCACCTGCACTCTCGGAAGGCTTACGGTGCTCTTGCCGGGCCCTGCCACCCCCCCCTCCCCCCCACACACACAGCCTGGTCACTGTGCAGAAGGGAGCACACACGCCCCTCACCTCGTGGCACGGCGAGACCCGGAGACCAAGTGGTTCAGCAATGAAGGATGAGCACATCAGACCACCTCACGGCGTTCCTGATGCCCCTGGACCGGCATTAGCCGCTGCCCCCACACCCCTCCCTCCCCCAGCCAGGACTAACATGTTGGCATTTGGGACTAAGACATAGGCAGTGACTCACAGGCTAGTCAGTCAGGAGACTTTATAAATGAATGCTGCCGGCGTGAGATAGTGAGCATGAAGACAGAGAGTGGACAGGTGAGGAGTCGTGCAGTCTCTAACACGCCAGCTCAGGTGTCCGATCAATGTCGTTTGCACCAGTGACACCCCGACTGAGAAGAGAGTGCACCGTCTAAGGGGGCGTGGGAGAGAGCCAAGCCACATTCCCCCACCCCAGCCCTCCCCCCGTGCGCTGTGGCCCTCACTGCCCTTCAGAGGGGGAGGTGGACTTCATCGCAGGCTCCGGGGGGTGGACGGGAAACCAGTCAGGCCCAGAGGGAGTTGGAGGAGAGCACGTGCAGTCCTCATTCCCACCCGGCTTGCGTTTCCCCTTTCTGGAGACTTCTGACCCCGTGCGCTCCTCTCTCCCTGTGCTGCAGCATGGCCAACTTGAAGATCGAGCTGTCGAAGTTGGACAGCGACGCCTGGCCCGGGGCGCTGGACATCGAGAAGGAGAAGCTGATGCTGATCCACGAGAAAGAGGAGCTCTTGAAGGAGCTGCAGTTTGTCACACCGCAGAAGCGCAGCCGGGCGGAGCTGGAGCAGCTGGAGGCGGAGCGGCAGCGGCTGGAGGAGGAGCTGCTGTCTGTGGGGAGCATGCCCAGCCAGGCGCTGGCCGAGAGGTGCGTGCCCTCCCTGGGACGGGATACACGCACCCCTGGGGCGCGTCTCCATGCTGCCCCACGCCCTCTTCTCCTAAACGTTCTCTATGGACTTCTCAAAGGCCCCTGTGGAGGGAGGGCTGAGAAACGGCCCCAGAGGCCTTCCTCCATGCAGAGCAGTGAGGCACCTAGCCCCCCCAGTTCTCCCAACTTTTCCTGGGAACCCAGGAATGCCTGGGACAGATTCAGAAGGACCGAGGAATGTTAGCACTAAATCAGGAGTGCAGTGCAACACAGATAGATGATAGGATAGGGATAGGAATAGCTGTAAACTATTGTGTTCTGATCAGAAAGGTTATCTACACCAGTGGTTCTCAACCTTCCTAATGTCACGACCCTTTCATACAGTTCCTTATGTGGTGGTGACCCCCCCGCCCCCCACCCCACCATAATATTATTTCCATTGCTACTTCATCATGGTAATTTTGCTACTGTTAAGAATCAGGAGACCCCTGTGAAAGGGTCGTTCGACCTCCCAAGTTGAGAGCCGCTGGTCTAGACCAGGGATCCTCAGACTACGGCCGGCGGGCCACAGGCGGCCCGCCAAGGTCATTTATCCAGCCCGCCGGGTGTTTTTGCCATCACCGCTGTCCTCTTAGTAGCCGACTCATCCCAGGCCCGCAGTGAATTTTCCCATAGTTGTTTCTTTTTAGCTGTAGTCTGGCCGTCCCTGTTTAAAAAGTTTGAGGACTCCTGGTGTGGACTGTGAGAGCCACTGCGGCCTTCTGCTCTGGGGTGTGATTACTCACAGGAATGCAACCGTCTCCTGCTTTTCGTTTCACAAAGGAGAGACCATGTGCTCCCTTGGGAGCCTCAACAAGTCACAACAGCTCCCCCGGGTTCGTATGTAACCCTCGTCTGAAGCGGAAGCAGGTGAAGACGCGAAGGAAAATAGGCAGGTTTTTCTCCTGATCCTTTTGGTGGGAAACTGTCAATCAATCACTCGATGTAAACAAAACCCTGCTCTGCACACAGAGCAGCTGAAGATCTAGCACAGGGTCCCAGGTCACTCTGACACGCCTAGGAGATGCCCAGGACCTGCTGACCCAGGGGGTCAGGCTCCTATTTCAGCCACAGACCGTGTCGCCCTCTAAACCCACAGCACACCTGCCCTTTGGGCCTGGCACGTAAGCAGCCCTGCCTTTCTCAAATGACAGCAGAAAAAGGCACATCAACATACCTGGAAATGGATTTAAAATGCCCCTTCAATAAGACAGTTGCTGCTGCACACACACACCCTTTAAAGAAAAAAAGTCTTGGCATTTGACCTTTTCTGTTTTGTCCTCTCTATAAATGCCTAGAAATGTGTTTCTACATAATAGCACAATATTTGGAACATTGGGGGGAGGCTGGCATTCCTGGTTGGTTATTAATGTGTGCCTGATTGACTATTTGGTGGAGTTGACGCCTTAACCCAGAGGGTGTGCAGCTACAGCTGCTGAGCTCCTGAGGCATGGAGAGATGGCCCAGAGGACAGGCTCTACAAAGGATGCTATTTGACACTCTTACGCCCTCTCCTTGCCATTCCCATTGGCATTGACATCTTTGACCTAGTAGTGCTGACTGAAAGGCCATCCTTGACGGCAGGAGGGAGGGAGGCCGCCAGGTGAGAACCCACCTGACAGAGGAAAAGGAACCCATGCGGGGGGTGAGGAGGACCAATCATGTTGTTGAGACCGCCCCCTCCCCCCACCCCCATTTTCTTCCTGAATTAGTTCTTCCTGAATCACCACTGATGTTGCCAAGTCTCTGTGTGTGTACAAGTTTTAAGTTTCTTGGATCAAAGTTTCATAGTCATCTGTCTGTAGGATGAAATGGGCCGCTCTTACGTGACCCCAGTTTAGAAAACAGCTGGTATTTGTACATCCTGTGTTGCCACTAGGTGTCACTGGGCCCTGTTCCACGGGGCTGAATAAGTGTTCCAGAATCATACTTAATTTATGTGACGCTGAGCCCATCGCAGTTGTCCTGCTGTGTGTCAGCTGAACTGAGAAGGGTCACTTAGAGTAGCCTTTAGATTTCTGCTGCGAGTGAGAGCAAATGGGGGTATGTCTGTTTGAATGAGCTTTTTTTTTTGGGGGGGGGGGGGCATCACTGCCCTGGTGGGGGTAGGAAGCCCAGCCCTGCTCCTGGATTTGAGCCGCCAACCCTGTGGCCTCAGTCCCGCTCACAACCACTACGCCACTGGGGCTGAGCCTGAATCAGCTTTTATAGCCTGGTGGGTTGCTTGAGCTTCTTTAAAATAAAGCTGAAGTTCTCTAGATCCATAAAGAGCGGAGGTGATAAGGAAGTAGAATCAAACATGCAGTTTGTTCCCACAGACCCAGAACTTAACCTTTATCCACACCCACGGTAGCTGTCAAAGTATCACCTTCAAAGCACTCTCCATTACACTTAATAGATTTGTCAAATCTGCATTTCCATTCTTGGAAACAGTTTTCAAGCTCATCTGGTTGGATGGCTGACAGCAATAGCCTCACTTTTTCCTTCACCTCTTCAACTTTGTCACATCACTGTCTTTTCATTGTCCCTCTTCATTGGTGGAAACAAAAAGAAGTTGTATGGAGTGAGGTCAGGAAAGTAAGGTGCGTAAGCCAAGCGTCATGCTGGGTTTTTGCCAAAAACTGGGGCACTGAGGTGGCTGCATGAGCAGGTGCGTTGTCATGGTGGCACAACTAGTCCCCCATCTGCCACAAATCAGTCTTTTTTTGTCACACTGTTATGCAATCTTTTCAGAAGCTCTGAGTAGAAAGTTTAATTACGTCTGACCTGGTGGAGTGAACTTCAAATGCACTATCCCCTTTGTGTGTGTGTGTGTGTGTGTGTGTATTTATAAAGCAAATGAGCACCATCTTGACCTTTGATTTCACTTGAATGAGCTTTTTTAAAGGGGGGCAAGGGGCAAGGAGACTGGCATTTTCCACTGGCTAGGTTGATGTTTGCTTTTGAGGTCTTAAGAATAGCTCCATGTCTCGTCACCAGTAATGACCTTGGGGGAAAAAGTTGGGTCACTTGGGAGCTGTTCTTTCAAAGCATGGCATGTTTCCACTCTGTTCTTTTTTTTCTGGCCATTTAGAACCAAGGCAGCCACACTTCTCATTCCCAAATCTTCCTTTAAATTCGCTGAACTGACCTCTAAGATAGTCCAGATAACTCCCCATATCTTCAGAGGCCAGTGGCCATCTTCAAGCACCAATTGTGTTGACATTTTCATCCGTTCGGGAAATTGATAGGTGTCCAGAATGAGATTTGTCATCAATCGACATTTCACCTCTTTTTAAATGAGAAAACCATTCATGCACTTGAACTTTTCCCATAGTGCTGTCCTTATAAGTGGTGATCAACATCACAACAGTTTCTGCGACATTTTTCCAAGCAGCAAACAAAATTTCACAGCTTCATGCTGTTCCCTTACATCCACTCTCACAGAAATGAGGTTTGAGCGAAATTACACTTACAAAAAAATTCATGTGACCAGAAAGAACCTTCCCAGGCAATGCCACTGGATGCATTAATGCAAAAGAGAGTTGCTCGAGTCTCCTCTAGTGAGAAAAAAAATGCGTACTACAAACGCTAAGTCCAGTGGAGCCTTTTACCCCACTCGCGGGGTGGGTACCCCCTCCCCCGGTAGGTTGACATCCTGAGTCACTCAGGACAGTGGAGTCCATCAATGTTTCCAAGTAACAAGTACCCATTTCCTTCCCAAAGAACCCTTGGAGTGAAGGGGGAGGGCATTCACACTCACCAGCTGCCCCATGGGAGAAAAGTGACGTTGTCGCCTCCCATAAAGATTTGCAGCTTCAGAAACACCATAGGGGTCTTTATGAGTTAGAATTGGCCCAAGGGCAGTGAGTGGACAGCTGTAATCGCTTCCTTAGCGACCCCAGCCCAAGTCAAATCCCTTTCAGTGAAAGGTTAAGGAATTGATCGTTTCTTGTGCATTGTCAACGTAGTTTCCATGTTGATACCCTTAGAGGCTCAAAGTGGCTCAGAAGTCACAAGTCCCGTGGACAGAGTCCTCCTTCAAACTCCACATGGCATGGACGATGGGTTTTGCTGTTACCGCTGCTGCTGTTCCTCCTCATTGTGGCCACACATTATCCTCGCCTCTCCCCCTCCCCGCTCTGTACCGTACAGTCCGATGCTGTTCTTCACATGTGTGCATTGCTGCTCTGCTTTTTGTCGTGGCGGCAAACACCTTGACCAGCAGTGCACTTAGCCCTCGATGACCAGGCCGACCCCGGCCCGAGATTGCGCTGGAAATAAGATTCTTGGTGCGAAACTGAGTTTCATCATCGCACAAAGGGTGCTTCACCCACGCCCAATCCCTCCGTTGCTTCTCTGGGGGTACCTTGCGGTGCGGGCTGCCAAAGAAACCAGCTTCTAGACTCCCAGAAGCCTTCTTTGGATTTCCATTTGAAGTGTGGATTTATCCTTGTCTGGGGCTGGCCTCAGGCCTGAATCAGAGACGTCACCTGGCAGAGCCAGCCTGGGGGACCGTCCTGCCAGCAGTCTGCCTGCAGCAGCACAGCACGAGGGCAAGAGGCGCCATGTGAAGGATGGTTGGGGCAGCAGCAGCGATACCAAGACCACAGGATCTATTCAGGCGGCTGCGTCTTCCTGCTTACTCTGTTCTCAAAATCCCCTAGACTGCACTCCTCTGTTGTTGGCACACGGACATAGCTCCTTCCTTCTTTGCGCATGAATTTTAGGAATTTTACCTTGGACGTGGAATTGTGTTTTAATCATCTGGACACAGTCCCAAGGCTGAGCAAATGGTTAAGGGCTCGACTCCTCACCACCAGAAGGATGTTTTGAACTCTGCACCTCCTGCCTGCCCCCCCCCCCACCCCCTTTCTCTTAATGGGAAAGGGGCTCCTTACCTAGATAGATGACAAGGCATGTTGCCTAGGCAGAAGCGAGTGGGTGTCCAAATCATTGGCTTCCTCCAGAGCCAAGCACAGTGGGTGAGGAGTGGCGGGGAACGTGAAGGTGGTTTTCCTAAGGGAAGCTGCCAGAAGGATGGCGTGGAATAGCCTGTCCAGGGGGGTAGGCAGGGTGGTGAGGCGGCATTGTTCCGAGGCCAGACGGAAGAGCCCACCCCCGCCCTTCCCCAGGACAAGTAGAGGTACCGACAAAGAGGGGGCGCGTGGATGTCTGTGAGGATTATTTGAGCCAGGGCCCAGAAGAGGTGGGGACAGTGTCGCCTATGCAGACACTTGGAATCCGGAATCATAGGGAAGGTGCCAGCCCCTGCCCGGGGAGGTGGAGGTGACTGCATTCGAGACAGGAGTCCC
>PVJH01030864.1:0-24344 GCA_004026705.1 Nesogale talazaci
GTAGTGGTTGTGCGCGGGACTGCGGCCCACTGGGATGGAGGTTCAAATCCAGCAGCAAGGCTGGGCCTCCTACTCCCACCACCAGTGGGCAGTGAGGCTCACAAAAAAAATTGTTGGTCTATATGGAGCAAAAAAAATTTTCATAGAGGGTTGAGCCCCAGTGGCGTAAGAGGTTGAGTGCAGGACAGCGGCCCGCGGGCTTGGCAGTTCAAATCCAGTGGCTGCTCTCAGGAGCAGCACTGGGTAGTGCCCACGACCACCAGAGGCAGTGATGCCCACAAAAAAATTTTTTTTTCATAGAACACAAAAATAGCATTGTAATGTATTAATTTTAATTTTAAAACACCGCAGGATGTTGTCAAATTGTTAAAAAAAAGTGGAACCTCTGATTACTTCAGCTTATGGACTTGAGTTGAACTGGGCTGAGATGCTGTCTCGATATGCCATTATTTCTTGATATAAAGCTCTTCCTTAAACAGTTATAAGTGTTTCAAGTCAACATGATTTTAAACCATGATGTCTCCTGAGTTTGTTCAAACAACTGCCTCTTGGTAAAGTATAGCAGTGTCCACATTTTCTGACCCCCAAATTAAGATGCAACATGATTACTGGGTCAGGGTCTAAGAGCCTCAGACCCAATGTAGCCTTGACATTTGTTTTTACAAGTAACATGTATACCCTGTCATATTCATTCATTTATGTACACACACACACACACACACACGCTGTAACCATCGAGTTGAGCAGTTGCAAGAGAGGTCTATGGCCCACAAATGTGAAAACAGTCTACCAAAACGGGAGCGGTGTGAACAACCTAGCAGTTCTCCACAGCAGAAAGATTTGGTAATCAACTTCCAGGAAGAGCTGCGGCCTTGGCCTCCTCTGGGTAGTTCCATTTTGTCCTGTAGGGTCCCTGTAAGTCCATGTCAACTCAACAGCAATGCGTTTTGGGATTTTTACAGAACATAAAGCTTTTTTTACAGAAAAAGCTTGTCCACCCAATTCTAAGGCACAGAGTAACCTATGCCTTCAAATGAAGACTTTGAGGGAAATCCTGGAAGATCAATCACCAAAGCTGTAACACCCGATTACAGCTCTGCTGCTGTTGGGGAGAAGGGCTCCCCTGCCAGACGCACCCAGGAAAGTCATCAAGCTGAAACTGGGGATGAGAGGAGCTATAAGGACCACTTTTTCCCGGGTCATTCAGCAGAGAGTGGCCCTGAAGTGCTGTTCAGGCCTGGGGCGAGGCTTCCTTCCTGTACATCTCTTCTCCCTCCTCCCACTGTGGGAGCAGCTCATAACTGAAGGCACTGTCACCTGTGCCCCCTGCCCCGTCCCAGCCTATATTGGCAAGTGCCCATGTCAGTGTCAGGTCTTTCTTGGCTTGCACTTGAGTCCTCAGCGACCCCCAAGCCAAAAACCGAGCTCCGTGCCACTGAGTCCGGAGGGGCTCCTAGCAATCTCGAGGACAGAGTAGAAGTGCCCCTGTGAGTTTCCGAGACCGCAACTGTTCACAGGGCTAGGGCGGCCCATCTTCCTCCTGAGACGCGGGAGGGCTGGTTTCAAGTTTCACAGATTGCAGAGCGCGGCCCAACGCATAGCCACCAGGCCACCAGGGCCTCTGGCATGCAAACCCATCCGCCATCTACTCATCCTTCCCCTGCAGGGACCCCCTACCAAGAGCCCTGTTGTCACCCACACGCCAGGGCAGATCAGTCAGGGCAAGGACAAGCAGGCAGACTGAGCGACATGGACGTGTGTGCTGCCGCCCTGTCCAGCCCTCACAGAGCTCCTCTTGACGGCACGGAGCCTGGCCTGCCAGGCCCAGCTGAGAGGGCCACACACCGGCAGTCCCCTCAGACCGCTGGATGACCCCGTGTGGTCAGGCCTTGAAAGGAAAGAACTTTTTTGGTTTCAAGTTGTCTCGTCGGTTTCACATGCCTTTGAAATCTGTTTCGGGGCTATGGGGTTTATTTTTCCCCAGAACTGTTTAAAAATTACATACTCGGCTGAGTATGGTGGCGTAGTGGTTGTGTGCAGGGGCTGCAGCTGTGGCGGTCATGTGCTTATGTTAATTTCATGACTGAGTTATAGGGGTGGAGTCTAGCTGTTAATCTGGAGATATCTATTGAGTAGCCAATGAGGCCTCTATGTGGGCATGACTTTCTCCTGATACATTTGGGAAATCTCGTGATATTTCCCTTGTGAAGATGCGAAGTTATCTCCCAGTGGTTGGGAGTTAGTCTCAGAGACTATGAATCACGGACAAGACAAGATGGCAGCGTCTGAGGAGCCGGAGGAGAAGCCACATGGGTTTGCCCTGATGGAGCCAGACCTCTGAAGCTGGAGAGGCCACTTGGAGACCCCTGCCAGCGATGAGTTGCTTCTACCACCACTGGATGCTCTTGATGGACCCTGAGCCCTGGAAGCAAGGAGCCATGGGGAGACCCCTGCCAGTGCCAGGATTCTACACCCACTGACCTGTAACTTCATGAATCGGAAGAAGACATTATTGACTGGTATCGGGCATATGGGCTAATATAGGACTTAGGACTTTGAACTGGACTGGGTTGGGATGCTTTCTCGGTGTTCCATTCCTTTTGTATATAAACCATTCCCTTATATCCATATGTGTGCCTATAAATTTGTTCCTCTAATTTACCAGACTAACACAGCAGTCCACTGGGTTAGCAGTTCAAATCCAGCAGCAGCTCTCCAGGAGCAAGGCTGGACCTCCTACTCCCCCACAAGACAGTGATGCCTGCCCCACCCCCCAAAAATTACATACTCTTGCATTAGCACACATAAGAGCTTGTTAAGCAGCAGGCACGCCACACCTTCCCCTACTGAATTTAACTAGTCTCCCAAATAGCTTCAATCTCTGAAAAATGGAAGACCAGGGCAACATGATGATGACAAATAGGGCTGTTATTTTATCTGTAAACTTCACTTCATATATCATAATAGAGATAACTTATTTATGTCCATACTGTGCGTTCTACATTTTACCTCACTTATTTTTACAAGTGTGATTCTGATGCTCAATTTACACATGAGGGAACTTAGCAAGGTTGCCTAAGTCACACAGCATGTAAGACATAGAGCTGGAACGTGAATCCCTCGTGACCTAGGGACCAGGTATGAAGAGAAAATAAACGAATGTGTTTCTGATGTCCCAGACCGTAAACCCCACTCCAGACAGTTTAAGACTTTCCTGGGTGTGTGGCCGCGGTAGAGCGGGCTAGGGCAGTGCCAGCCAGAGTAGAACAGCAGTAGAAAGATGATGGCCCAGAGAGAGCAAGCCTGAAACCGTGCTCAGTGGCGTGGCGGGAGCCCCACAGGTGTGCGGCAGCCCCCAGGCCCAGGTGGTCGGTCCGCACTCAGAGGGGCAAACCTAACAATTCCAAAAAGGCCTGAAGGCCACTCCGCGGTCTACCTAAATACTCACTAAAGTTTGGTGCTGAAAACATTTTAAAGCTTCTTCTCAAAGGTGACGTTCGACCAGGGGCTGCGGGCCCCGGGCTTTTTCTCCTAGACCCACAGCTCCTCCAGCGACGGTAAAGGCTGCTGTGACTTACTTCAAGGTTAAGGTGGCCACGTGTTCGCACTCTGTCAAGGTGGAGCTGGTGCCCCCGACCCTGCTGAGATCCTGACAGCTGTTTGGAGTCTGAGAAAAAAGACTCCAGGGTGCTCAGGCTAGTCACTTCACACAGCTCACTGTGAAAGAAGCCACTACTAGAGTGTGGATGTGGCTCTATCCTGGCGACATCACAGACAAGCAAGGCATCGTGGCTATGTAGTTGGAAGACTAGCCTGTTACATCTGATTATATCTGGTTGACTGCTTGAATGATCTTGGGCCATGTGTGCACAGGCTCATGAACTAGATAATTCAATGAAATACCAATTTTTCCCCCGTCTTGTTAGGAAGTGACACTGTTGGCTTGGTTAAGATGCTCTTCTGCGGCCCGCGGGCTTGGCGGTTCAAATCCAGCGGCGGCTCTCAGGAGCAGCACTGGGTAGCTCCCACGACCACCAGAGGGCAGTGATGCCTCCTCCCCCCAAAAAATTAAAAAAAAAAAAGAATCTTTAACGATGCTCTGAAATTGCGTGACCAGAGCTCAACTAACTCTGCCCGTGAAATGCTAGTCGTTCCCGCCTATCTCCATGCCTCGGTGTTGCACACCTGTTGCTGAGAGGAATGAATTTGATAGCTCACAATCTAGCACTAGGGGCAGTCCTCGCCACCCAACAAAACCAGACGAACGAACTGCATCAGATGGATTCCAACGCACAGGCATCCCACCGGGCAGGGTGCCACTGGGTTCCCGAGAATGGGGCTCTGGGCCAGAGGAGAGGTTCAGGCTTGGCGAGTCTAGAGGCCCCCGAACGAGACGAGTCAGGAAACCTCTTTACACTCTCCAGCACTCCGGGCTCAGTACTGTACCGCGTGTGAGTCAGGAGGGCCGCAGGGCAGCCTGCGGGTTTAGGTGGGTGTCATGAGCACTGCCGTCTCACTCACCACCGCCAGCTGCCAGAGTCAGAGGCCACTTGGAAAGAGGAAACAGGGCAGGAGGGGTGAGACCCACACAAACACTCCATCAGACGATGCCAATTCAGCAACCCTCCAGGGCAGAACAGGCCGGCCCGCGGCAAGTTCCCGAGGCGGTACCTGTTTTAAGGAACTAGGTCATCTGTCTTTCTCCCATCGGGGCGGCGGCTCCCTGCAAGCAGGCCACTCAAGCTCCAAGCCACCTCGCCCTCTGCCACCGGATTCCTCTTCCTAAAATTCCCCCTCATCAAGTGGCTCCTGGGCCTCACAATCAGACCCCCAGAGCCCCTCCCAGGCGCTCTCCCCCTGCTCCTGCCCTGCTCCACTGCAGCCTCTGCTCACACTTGTGCCATATGACTGCCACGCCAGTCCACTAGGGTCCACTTCCACGGCCCTTTCCGCTGTGCACCGGCAGGGGGTGAGCCTCGGCCTGGGAATCCCTCGGCCCTTGCCAGCTGGGCAACTCCGGGGTTTTATTGACTGTTCTACCACTTGCTTCCTGACCTGGAAATTCTGAGTAAGAATGAGAGCAGTGGGAAACACTTTGAAGTGTTTAAAAGCACTCTACAGATTCAACCTGACAGCAGGTAGTTGTCTACACCCGCGCCCCCCCCCCAACCCCACGCTGGCCAGATCCTGCCTGTTTTGTAATTATCTTCTCACACCTACACGTCTTCTCTCCAGGGTCCCTGGTGGCACAGAGGACTGAGTGAAGGACAACTACCAGGTCGTTGGTTCAAACCCACCAGTCTCACCTAGGGAGAAAGAGGAGGCAGTCTGCTTCCCTAAAGACTGGCGGCCTCAGAAACCCCGTGGCACAGAGCTACTCCGTGCTGGTGTCACCAGGCATAGCTAAGGTTTGGTTGGTCTTTTCCCCTCAAATTATAAACTCTTTGTGGGCAGGCTCTCATCTCTAATGATCCTGAATCTTCCCTTCCCCTCGCCCCACACAAATGACAAGTGTCCGTGCGAGGAAGCCTAGTATCACAATAGTTCAAGCGTTCAGTTATTAACCAAATGCGGGTGGTCTGACTCCTACAGCCTGCCACTCCGTGGGAGAAAGACGTGGCAGTGTGCAATTTAGACTCAAACGGCGATGGGGCAGTTCTACACGGTCACACAGGTAGGGTTTCACAGCCTGGGAAAGGCTCTGCTACTCTGCACATAGGGTGGCTGTGAGTCACGATCCAAGACCGTGTGGGCCGGGTTTCAAGCTGCCACATCCTCATCCCGGGAACCTGTGAGTTTGGTCAAAAGGGGCTTTGCAGATAAGAATTAAGTGGATGATTTGGAAATGGGGAATTACTCACGTGAGCCCAGTGTGTTCACCAGGCCCTTCATAACGGGACAAGAGGCTCAGCATTAGGAGAGGAGGCGTGACACGGAGCAGAAGCGAAAGAGACACAGTCACACGTAAGGGGCCACAAATGCAGGCGACCTCTAGAGGCTGAAAAAAGAAAGCAACTGCTCTCTCTCAGCACCTGGATTTTAGCCATTTTGAACTGCTGAGCTCCAGGGCTGTAAAATAATAATCTTACAGTAGCAACAAGAAACTAGTACAGTGATTATTTTTTGTTTGTTTTTTTTTGTGATTATTTTATAAAAAGGTACATCATTGGATTGGGATCAGGAGCTATTTTCTGGAATAATTTGCAGATAATTTCTCTAAGTGAGCTCCACAAACAGCATTGAGCACTAAGCACTGTGTAGGTTTTAGAGTACTGCACAGGGAAGATAAAGAGACATTTCTACTCATGGTGAAAAGAATTCTGTCAACTCTCAACATAAATACGTCTCATTCTCCCACATGCCTTCCTCACAAAGATTGGTCTAACATTCAAACAATCACGGAACGGAGCACATAACACGTACTGTACAAAGTACAAGATGCCCACGCAGAAACCCTCCTTTTTTCTTCTTTTTTTCCTTCTTATTTTTCAGGGGAGGCCATGAATGCAATCCCCCACTACCACAAATTATGAGGTCGAGTTTCCCACATTTGGGGAAACCGCAGGGGACAGCACACCCAGAGTGCAATGGATAAACCTCGTCCTGGGAAAACCACCTTCGTGATCATGGTATCTCCCCTGCCAGTTAAGACCCTCCTTTTAAAACACACCTAATTCGTTGTTTTTTGGTTTTGGGGTGTGTTTTTTTTTTTCCAAGCCAAAGACCCCAATTTTATTTACACACACCCCAAAGCACATGATGTGGGACCAGCAGACAGGTCTGCGGGGCGAGGAGGCGGAAGACCATCGTAGGCCGGGGAGAGCAGAGGAGGGGCAGCGAGGAGGGGCCAGCTGTGGGCGTCCTTCTTGCCGAGCCCCCACTGAGTAGGCTGCTTCCACTCCTGTGAGTGCAGGCCGGGTGGCGAGCCCTGGGCAGGAGCGGTGCGGGGGCGCTCAGGATTTGGACTTGTAGACGGCTAGTCCGATGAGGCCAGCCAGTCCTGCCACACCCAAGGCCGCCCATGATGGCCATGCTCACCGGTCCATCTTTCCTCATGGCCTTGTTGACCAGCTGCTCCGGTTCCTTGGCCTGGTTGTTCTGGGGCTCCGTCTGCAGCAACCCACGCAAGGATCTTAGGGCCTTTTCATATTCCTTGAGCCGGTAGCTGCCCACGGCCAGGTAGAAGACCGAGCCCCGCTGCTCCTCCTTGCCTCCGTTGGGCAGCAGCTCCTCGAGCAGCTCAAAGCCTTTCCGGATGTCATCGTTATACTTGCTCCGAACCAGGCACCAGGTGAACTCTAACTGGGTGTCCTTGGACACTGACCCTGCCGTCACCTCTGATCGGTACTTCCTTTCAAATTTCAGCAGGTCATCCACAGACACCAGATCGTTCAGGATGGCCTCCATGGCCACCACCTGGCAAGTCTCCTACCAGACACTACGGCGCCCTCATCTCATGGCGCACCGACAAGGGCGGAGAGCCACTTCCGGTCCTAATTCGCTTTGAGAGTCATCTTTCAAAAACTTTCACTTTGGATTCAGTATTTCAGTGAAAGGGTAACAATAACAAGAATGGCTACTGATTATTATTCCCCTCCTGTGTGCCTGTCACTTTATATTACTGCCAATCCTTAGGACATACCTGTAAATAATTACTATCCCCATTCAGACACGTTCACAAAGGTTAAGTGTTCTTCCCCAAGTCCCATAGCTCCCCAGCCATGCCTTCTGACTCCAGGCTCAAGCTCTTCCCGCTGATCAGCTGCGAAGTACACACCAAACCTGGCCCAAGTCAACATGATTTTCAAAAAACCACTGCAAGGACTGAGCGTAGTGGTTGAGTGCGGGATTGTGGTCCACGGGCTTGGTGGTTCAAATCCAGCGGCGGCTCTCCAGGAGCAAGGCTGGGTAGCTCCCACGACCAGCAGAGGGCAGTGATGCACCCCACCCCCCCAAAAAAAACCCACTGCAAGGGAAGCATAGCAAGATTCACACCCTGAAACGTGTGTCCATGTTTCAGCACCAGCAACCCCACCCATTAGAGACAAAGCTTGTTGTGGAACCAGTTGTGTCCCGGATGTAAATAAACGGCAAAGGCAGGTCGTCCCCCACCCAACACCCCACCCCAAATGAAGAGCACCTCTGGGTGTGCAAGAGCTAGAAAGAAGTGCTGAGAACTTGGTCTTCCATCTTTTGCCCACCTGGGATATACTCTTCTATGGTCCAGGCACAGTCAGTCTGGTTGCCCTCTGAACCGTCCCAGCCTGGATGGTAAGTCCTAGTGAGAAGAGACCTCTCTCACCCAGCTCTACATTTTCCAGGCCAAAAGTCTAATATAAGTGGGAGTCTCTTCCTTGGTCCTCTCTACCTTACCTCATTCCCTCCTCTAGAACCCAGAACCAAATGGACCATGGTGAGGGGCGGGGGTGCCCATGTCTGGGTACGTGCTGTGAACACCACAGGGAAATACACAGACACCACCACATGACGATGTTTGTTCTCTTTCCCGCTACTCCTTGTCTCGGAGAAACACTGACAGGAAAAAGAGGCGGAGGAAAAAGTCCACAGGCAGTTTTCTTCATTAGACACATCTGCCCAGCTCATAAACACGAACTGCATGCAGGTTTGTGCACGAACCTCAGTTGCCTTGACCCATTAACACTGGCCTCAGCCCCCTGCTTCACTAACTGCTTGCTGTCAACACTTTCAGAGAGTGACAAACACGAGAATTCTGATGTTTGTGCAAACACATACTCCAAGAGTAACTACCTGCAAGTTAGTGTCATGGGGCCAGGACCTGTGCCAAGCAAAAATACAAAAAAATACACCAGGCCGACAACCAACACTGCCTAGATTTTCTTTTTGTGTAAAACAGTGCCCATGACCCCTGAGCAGCCCACTGGATGGCAAACACACTGCCACCAGACCCTGACACTCCAGACATCACAGGGAGTATGCCGAGGACAGACAGAAAGGGCCCAGATGCAGGTTCCCCTCAGTAAGCTTTTCTGCACTTCCTCCCAAATAATGAGACGACTGACGTAGAGGACCTACCATTCCCAGGTTGAGGGCAGGGCCATGCGCTCACCAAGTCGACATGGTCACACACAGCACTGTTCTGAAAACTGGTGTTTGCAGGAGCTACCGTCCACAGTGACCCTACAGGACGGGGTACAACTGCCCCCCCCCGGGGTGCTTCGCGGGAATAGGAAGCCTCATCTGTCTCCCTGTGGGTTTGGAACTACTGACCTTAAAGGGAGCAGCCCAACTCATAACCCACTGTGCCACGCAGGATCTAGAAAGAACGACGTGTAGAATAATGCGGGAACTGCCCCTTCTGGAACCCACAGCACAGCAGGTGAAGAGGCAGGACCCAGTTTCACCAAGGCCGTGGGTGTTCTCCGAGCATCCAGGCAGGAAACAGTCCTCGGGGAAAATCTAGCAGGATGAAGCCCAACAGGAAGGAGGAAGGGGCTGTGGTAGTGACTACCTCAGTTGTCAAAAGTGCACAACTTCATAGTTAAAAAGGCGAATCTGACCACATATCCATTATATGTGGAGGAAAATGTTAGAAAAATTAGTCCCTCAAGTACCCAAACTCTATGTCTAAAACCAGCATCACCATCTTACCCAAAGCAGTTCCTCCTTCCATCATTTTAAGAAACAACACCATCATCTACATCAAGCTCCCTTCAAAGTAGAAATCTCAGCCCTGTGTGCAACCAGCCTCTTCATCTAGAAGTGTTGCCTGCAGAACATCTATTGCCCTCAGCCAGTGGTTCTCAACCCTCCTAATGCCGAGACCCTTGAATACAGTTCCTCACGTTGTGGTGACTCCCTAACCATAAAGTTCTTTTCATTGCTACTTCATAACTGTAATTGTGCCACTGTTATAAGTAGGGTGACCCCCAGAGGGGCTGACGCCCACAGGTTGAGAACCACTGCTCTAGACCTTACCCCCTACCTTCCCCACCTCTCCACTCCCACCCCCACCAGCACCAGCACCACCACCACCACACCACAACTCGGGTCACCTGCACGGTTCACTAGCCGCCATACTGTGCTGCCTGTCTGCCTGACCAGACACACTTGCCACACAGTCGCCACACAGTGTCCTCCCCTGGCCCCTAGCAGACTCTAGACATACACATCCCCAAAGCTTTGGCCCGACTCTGCAGCCAAGACTGCCGCCTACAAAGCTCTTCCCCTGCCTGATACCAAGCTCGGCTTCCTGGAACCAGTCCCTAAGCCTCCCAGGGTAGGAAGCCCTATTTCCAAGCCCCACTTCCAGCAGTCAACCCTGCCCCCAGCTTTGGGTCCCCCAACAATTGGTTTAGGCCTGTCAAGATCCTGGGCAGTTGAAATCACGGCCACCGGTCTCCTCCAGCAGACTGTTTCCTGGACCTATACATGACCCTCTTGAGTAACCGGTGCTAAGGTGCCCCTTTCTGGATTACCAGGTAGGCACACTATGCCCTCCTCCTGAGGTGAAATGCCAAAGAACGAGTGTCAGCAACACAATTAAGTGTGAGCTACACTCAAGACAGCAGCTCACAGAGGTGGCTTCCACTAAAGTGGAAGACTCACCCAATCTGCTCCCTGGCCTAGCCCCTCACACCCCTTCCCTGATAGCCTCACCCTGAGCCTCTGCTCTGCTCAGGCTATTCGAAGAGAGGGTCACAGACAGGTAATGTAGTCAGCAATGAGTTTCTAGAATTTTGTATTGTCGTGACTTTTACATTGTGTTTTTCAAAGACAAATGAGGGGGCAGAGAATAAGACTTGTTCTTTCATCACAGATCTTTGAAAAGCTCTGCCCCCCACACACACCTCCTGCTGAAACTATGCTTATCCTCGGGGGTCCAACTAAAACACCTTCTCCAAGACACCTTCCAGTTCCTGAGAGCCCCAAGTCCAAACAACACTGAGGCCATCTCTGTAAGCCACGCCTTAAGTTCTCGAAGGTCAGATCTTTTATATATCCCACACTGCCATTATCAAGGCAGATAAACTACAAACAAAGCAACCCCACTGCCATTGAGTTAATGTCCACTCACAGTGACCCTACAGGCCAGGGTAAAATGCCCCTGTGGGTTTCCGAGACACTAACTCTTCACAGGACTAGAAAGCCTCACCTTTCTCCCTCAGAGTGGTTGATGGTTTTGAACCGCTGACGTTACAGATCACTGGCCAACATGCGATCACTAAGCCACCAGGGTTCCTCAAGGCAGACACGCAATCTGTATTTATGCAATGAGACATAAATCACCAGAACCAGTCATGATTCCAAAACAGCTTCTTCTTCAGGAGCAGAAGCTGGAAGGCCCTACCCATTAGGAACACCAGAGATTTTCCAGGTCTGGACCAAGTCCAAACCGTCTCCCACAGCGGAGACTACCTCTCCTACATTTTCAACAAAGCGGATGGAGGAGGGGCGGGGTGAACAAGAAGCAAGTCAAACATGGGGAGTCACTGCTTACAGGGCATTGGTTTCTGTTAAGGGTGCTGAATATTTTGGAAGAGGAGAGCGGTGACAGCTATGCACTATGAGGGATATACTATTATCGCCAAACTGAATGTGGCAAAATCGTGAAGCTGGCAAAAGTTCCATTACAGATATTTTGATTGTCATAAATTTCTATTTCCCAAGGCAGCACTCTCAGAACAAGATCAGTCACCCTTCCATAACTGACTCTGCAATTTGATATTGGCAGTTTGCAAAATCTTGCGAAATATGTACCCACTGAAAACAAATTACACCTAAGGATGAGGAGTAAAGAAATTTCTGGGATTATTTCCACATCAATATTTTTATATCAAATACTTTTATTGAAGGCTCTTTCATCTCTTATCATTCCATACAGTCATCCAGTATATCAAGCACAATTGCGCACATGCTGCCTTCATTTTCAAAGCATTTTCTTCCCACTTGAGTCTGATATCAGCTCCCTATTTCTTCCCCCTCCCTCCCCATCCCGCCCTCCCTCATGAACCATTGATAAGTTATAGATTATTTTTTCATATCTTACATCATCCTCCATTACCCCTCACCCTGTTTTCCATTGTTTATCCCTAACCTCCAAGAATCTGTACTCTCATTGTTGGCCCTCAGTTTAATCTACCCTGGCTTCCCTGTGTTGTGGGCTCATATCTGTAGCACTGTGCATATTCCAGTCTGATCCAATTTGTAAGGTAGAATTGAGATACTGGAGTGAAAGAAGCACCAAAGAACTAGAGGCAAGTTGTGTGTTTCATCGGTGCTATACTGTACCCTGACTGGCTCATTTCTTCCCTACTACCTCTCTGTGAGGGAATATGCAAGTGTCTACAGATGGGCATGAGGTCGCCACTCCATGCCCCTCTCCCCATTCACATTGGGGATGATTTTGTTTGGGGTCTCAGATGCCTGACACCTGATCCCATCAGCACCTCATGATCACACAGGCTGGTGTGCTTCTTCCATGTGGGCTTTGTTGCTTCTGAGCTAGATGTTTGCTTGCTTATCTACAAATCTTTAACACTCTGAAAGCTATTATCTTTTGATAGATGGACACCATCATCTTTCTTCACCATATTTGCTTATGCACCCATTTTGTCTTTAGTAATTGTGTTGGTAAGGTGAGCATCACAGAATTAAAGAGGTCAAAATACAGGCATGTACATATGTAAATATATATACATATATAATGAAAGGGGACTAGAACTATGTACTCATATCTATCTTTAAGTTAAGAATTAAGGTTGCAGATGGATATTGGGTCTCAACTCAAGTACTCCAGACAATATTCTGAGATTCCCTGACCTCAAAGCTAAGCAACAGGCCTGTGACTCCACAACAAACAACATGCAGTGGGCCTACTCGGGTGCACAAGGTGACCAGACAAACGCCTCCTCACATGCCTAGCTGTGCCATGGGGTCAGCAGGGCTTCAGCCCTCCCTCTGCACACTTCCGGAAGGAGCAGGGTGACCTGAGCAGCCCCCACCTGCCTGCCAGCTCTCTTTAAACAGTGGCTCTCCCAAGGTCCTGGAGGTTGTTCACCAGGAATGCCAGGACTATTTCCAGATGGTACTGTCAAATCAAGACAACGCTCTACCCAAATATTCTTGTCTAATTTTGCACACAGCTCTGGTTTCAACTGACAAAGACAATGACTCAGGACCCACAGCTCTTCATGGAAACTCATCCTACTAAATTTCCTAAGTCTTCTGTAAGCTTCTCTTTGTGACATGACCTCTCTGCCCTGTGTCTTTTCTGCAAGCAACAGAGGGCACCCCGAATGCCCTGCAAACGACCGAAGAATGTTACAGGAAAATTCTGATACCTTGCCAGGGCTACAATTAAAAACCCAAAAAGGAGGTTCATGGAAAAGGCTTGGGATATTTCCCTTGCACAGGAATCGCTATTTTTCACTTTTCCCTGTACCTATCAGTTTAGGACTTGTTTGTGGCATATATTCTGGGCAAAATCTGACTCAGAAGGAAAGCATGAAAAGAAATGGTATACTATCTTTATGAACCTGTTTTGGTCAATTATAGAAGAATTGGGCAAATGATACGTGGGCCATAGTGCACCATTACCGGCTCACATAGCTGATCCATCAGGCAACACATGTAAAGTATACATAAAATGCAGGCAGACATTTTTTCCTTTGAATCACACTACACAAGAAATGCCTGAAACATGAAGATAAAACCTTCCTGCCAAAACTTGCTACCTTTAAGTTGTTTGCTCGGTCCTTTAAACAACAACGAAAATCGCCTCAAAGTTGTTTTATATGAATAACCCCAAAGTTTCCCGGGGATCCCACTTCTTTTAGCCTTTGGACCCAGCCAATCACTGCCATGTGTCTAGAACACACAATAAATGTCCACAGGATTCCGACTCACTATTCTCACCTGGCAGGTGGGAGTCTCCTTTAAAGTCACCATATATGTGACAACTACTTTTTGTTTGGGGCAAGGGACAACAATGCCCTTCTGCCTAAACCTAACGACACAAAAGCAAATTCCAAAAAGAACACTTGAAACACACACAAAAGGCTCTCTTTTGAGTGTTACGCCAGGGGTTCTCAACGCCTTTAGGGAACATTCAGCAGGATCTGGGGGCGTTTTTTGATGATCACATCGCATCACAGAGGAAGGTGCTCATTAACATACAAACGGCAGTCAGCAGTCCTGAGGTTGAGAAATTCCACCTTAAGACAAATCAGAGAAAGTACAGACACCTGGTTGACTTTTCCTTCGAGTCGCCTGAGGTCAACCTTTGTGACATGACCTCTCTGCCCTGCGTCTTTTCTGCAAGCAACGGAGGGCACCCCGAATTTTTGCACTCTTACATGGTCTACATTAGATACCAGGCTGAACACTGCTTGAGTGTTTGCTTTTTAACTACTTGAGTCTTAAAGACGCTGCTTCTGGAGCCATCAGCTCCCCTTCTTCCAAGAGACACTCTCCCAGTAGCCATCTTGTCAGAATGACCTACCCATCCACAGCATGCTGTCTGGCATCAAAGCAAGTTCAAACCCTTTGGCAAGGAGGTCACTTGGCATGTCACCCAGGCCCAAGCCCAAGGGAGCATGGGTCAAGTGTTCCAGGGGGCTGCAGGCTTGACCCAGGCGAGGAAAGGGCACACAACTTCATTCTTCAGGAGATTTTCATCTCAACTACAGGTTCTCAGCTCCCAGTCCTATCCCCTGCAGCGTTCGCTCCCGGGAACCCAAGCACAGGGAGAAGGGACCCTGGGTTTGGCAAAGGAGGCTGTGGCCACTGTGCATCAGGAGATGGCAGGGTTTGAGCTAAGCCCAGAGCACTTTCAAACCCTGCAATGCTTGGAGCTGCAGCAAAACGTTCCAAAAGGGAGAGGGGGATAAAATCGGAAGCGAGGCCCAAGAAAGACCCAGCGTTCCAAGTTCGCCCCAAACCTGCACCTGCGAAACTTAACAGCTGGCCAAGAGAGTGACACCGAAGCACTAATCTGCAGCCCGTGCAGTTAAAACCCGAGTCACAGGGTGAAAAGTTGCTCGAGGTCCGGGAGAGAAGAGAACCATCATCAAGAGACAGCAGGCAGGAGCAGTTCTATTAGTGCCCAAGAGGCATGGACTTTGGAGCGGCAGGTCATGGGCGCTGCTCCAAAGCCGGGCACCACGCGGGCCAGGCTTCTTCCTCCACGTTGGCCTGGCCAGGGTGCGGTTGGCACGGAGGTAGGCGACCGTGAGAGAAGCCCCACTCTGCAGCCGGGGGGGCACCCACCGCCCCGGAGCTCAAGGCAATAGAAACTCCGCCACCAGAAGCCGCCCTGTCAGTCGAAGAGCATGCAAGAAGGGCCGGCGCGGTGTGTGGTGGGCCCCGATCGGACCACAAGCAGGCGGCGCCCCGAATCCGCGACAGACCCAGGGGCGGCAGTCTTACCCCGCTGCAAGGCTCGGACACCCACGGTCACCTTCGCGCCGCCCCGGCGCGCCCTCAGCGCTGCTGGCCGCAGGCACGCGTTCCAGATCTGTTTACCAACTCCCACGCGCCCAGGGAGACCCTGCGCCGGGGCGGCCCCGCTCAGTCGGCCGCTCCCATTGGCTGCGCCGAAGCGGCCGGCCGAACGCCGCGCAGCGCCCCGGGGCGTGCTCCGCCCGTGCGCTCGGCCATTGACCAATCGGAATCGGGGGCGGAGTCAGAAAAGCCAATAGAAGCGGCCAAGCGGCCGAGTCCCCGCCCATACGCCTCCCGGGCCCTTCCCAACTTGCCCTTTCCCCTGGTTGGAAAAGCCAGCGCTGAGGCGGGCTTGCGGTGGAGTTGGCGGGCGTAGGGCGCGTGCGCGTGCGCTGAGGGACCAGCCTCGGCTCCGCCGCTAGGTGGTGCAAGCGGCTAAAGTGACGGGCCTTTTGGCGGTCTGTCGGGGCCCCAGAAGCCGGGAACTCCGAGCGGACCCCGGAGGGAGCAGACGAGGCCTTGGTGACTCTTTGCGACACCTTTTGCCACGCGGGCGCCTTTTCTCGGGGTCCACACACCTCCAGAAAACGAGGCGGTCCTGGCTAATGGCATTTCCAACCCTGGGTCTTCCTCCCCTTCTATTCGACTTTCTAAAGGGTGCTCTTTTTCCTGTGACGTCACCCCCACCCCGGAAGCCTGCCAGGACCTTGAGACCAGAGACCTTCCCTCTCCTACCTTCCCTCCCCGCGCTCCTCCGCCCCCCCCCCCCCCCCCCCAAACCTCGGGGCTGGCCGCGCGTCTCCGACCAGCCAGGGGAGGAACTGCGCCTTTCAGGCGGGAGCCGCCTTGTCGTGGACACTTTCTCCCGTGGGGACGCAGCTCACAGGACCGTCCTGCGAGGGGCTGACGCTCTGGGCAACGAGATTTGCCCCAAATCACTCCTCACTGTTCAAAGGGATCTTTGGGCAAAGAAAAGTCTGGTCTGATCACTTCCCCTTGCGTGATGCCTGGACACTGCGGTGCAGCCCTGTCTGTGGTTGTTCCTGCTGTACAGCGGAAGATCAAATACGAAGGGGGGAAAGATATGAATTGTTAAAGGGTATAAGCAGGGTGAAAGGTTGCGCTTATTTTTCCTTCTGAGCCTTCGAACATTTTGGAAGGAATGTAACTGTGACATTCAAGACTGTGATTTGGAGACCTTTCTGTAGTCATTCCAGGACGATGCCTAAAACTCTCAGCGAGGGCCTGGGAGGGGCCGTCTTTATGGGAATGAATTCTAACTGTCCACCTAACTCACCTCAAGTCAACCCTACCGACTACGTGGAGGTTGTCAGCCTAGAGGTCTGGCCCTGGGAAAGGCACATATAGCTCTTATGCCCGCTGGGCTGTGAACCCAAAGTCCTGGTCCACCCAGAAGTGCCTGCCTGTGAACGAAAGGCCTTACAATCTATTTCTGATTCTGACATTGAAAGCCCGTGGCAGCACAGTTCTATTCTGAGCCCCCGCGGTCTCCCTGACTCACAGTCAATTACAGCAACTCATGTTCCATCCCTTAAAGACTGGAATTCTCCGTCTGGGAAATGGGAATGACCAGGGTTGTGAGCTCGGTGCCAGACTCCATTCTTTCTGGGAGGGAAATGGTGGAGAATGATCTTCTCAGGAGATTGGAGACTGCGCTGCGTTATTATCAAGCGGTGCCTTGTGTACTGATGGGTGTACCTCTACACACATACTCACAGGGCTCCCTTTCCCTCCCCCATCCTCCCCACTCCCTGCCAGTCCAAATTCTGCTTGCTCCCAGCTCTTCACACTGCATGCAAAGAAACTATCGAGGGAAATGAAGGGATTATTAAAGTTTCAAGTAGTGAATGAACAGTCCAAAGTTAGGGACAGGAGCTGGCCTTGCTTAGGTCACTTGGCTCCTTTTTGCCACACAAATGGGAAAGACCAAGCCTCGCAAGTAAGCCTTCAAAGGGGCTCCATTGTGGCCACCTTCACTCCCGTTCCTTTGTACTGCTGTGAGTTCCGCCAAGCCCTCCCAGCCGAGTCAATCCACCCCTGGCCTCGAGTTAAAAGAATCACCTGTTCACTCCTTCATATAGCTTATAAACTCTACCCCCACCATGCTTTGTTTATATGCGGGTGTGAAGCTATGGTTCTACAAGCATGAGAGAAAAATCGTTCCCTTCCAAGTCAGTTCAGTTCTGCCCCACCATGCCAGGACCACCTCTTAAGATATCCGAAGACGAACAGGAACCATCATCACTTGATCTAGTTTACCAGGAAAAGGCCCACTCACCCGCCTTCCTCCCCAGTTAGAATATGCACTTCCTCCCCAGTTAGAATATGCAAAGAAGATATTTATGTCATTAATATTTTGATCTTACTCCTCGTGAAATATTGACCTCAGATATGACATTTTTCTGTTTATTTTTCTTTATTGACCTTATTTAGACTCATTACTGCAAATTTTCTACAACTTACTTTTTATTTTTGACAATGCCATAATAGGTTTTTTGTTTGTGTGTGTGTGTCTTAATCTTATTTGTTTTTAAGTCCTTGTGTTTTACCAATAAGCCACAGTTACTTTCATGTTAAATGATATATGGGATTTGTTTTCAAATATTATAGGGCTAGGGTTGCTATGAATCAGACTGAATGGCAGCAAGTTTTGGACTTTTTGTTGGTAATTGTGAAAGAGCAGTGCTGGGGCTATCCATTATATTTAATCTTTTTGTATATGCTTGCAATTCTTTATGATAAAAAATGGTTGTTTTTTTTTAAGAAACTCAAAAATAAAGACTAAACTGAAGAATGTGCCATCGCACTGATAGTTCAGGTGAACAACAGGAAAACAACAAATAACAATCATTCCTACTCTTCTAGGAACAAGCTATTTGTCAGCCATCATTTAACCTTTTATCTTAAACTTGTAAAATTCTCGTGTATATTTCATAGCGGTACAGAGTATTAGCACATAACAGTGTATGTTTGTCTTTATAGCTGAATAACCAAAGGCAGACATGCCTGGGACATTTGGATGAGAAGCATGGTGCTTCCGTCATTCCTCCAAATTCCATCCTTAATAGCAGAGACAGAAGAGACACTGGCCAGTTGACCCACTCTGTGGCATCAGACCCTTCAGTGTACAAGCTTATGCCTCTTTACCCTGATCATTGCTTCTCTGCACCTCTTTTCAGCAAAACTCCCGGAAGAATGATCTTTTTCCCTCCACTTCCTTTTTTCCCTATTGTATTTGAACCAGGCTCACCAAGCTTTTATGAATTTGTGTTTTGTTCTACATTTTGGGGGATCTAATGGGGCCCTTCATAATATTCATGGTCAAAGGAGTAGGCGGGTACCAGTTCTTCTGGTCTTAGACTGTAGAAAAGGATGGTTCATCTGGGCTATCCTGGTGACTATTTGCTTCCTTGAGCCTTTGGTTTTATTCACTTCTTGGCTTCAAGGCAGGAAGGGACCAATAGTTGTACTAAAGATGGCCACCAGGAAGCTTTTAAGAACTCAGACGCTTCAAACTATAATATAAGACAATTATCTTTATGAACCCTATTATGCCAATTCACCTACATGTTCCTGGGTCTATGGCCATTAGCCTTAAAGCCAAGTGTCTCCGTCCTCCACAGTGTTTGGATACGTCTAAAAAGTTTCCATAATGGTGCCCACCATGTGCTCTATAATAATTTTTTTCCTTTTTTTAAAAAAATTTTATTGGGGGCTCTTACAGCTACTATAACATTCAGTACATCATTTGTATCAAGCACATTTGCACACATGTTTCCACATACATTTCCCAACATTTTCCGCTTGAGTCCTTGATACAAGTTCCTCTTTAAAAAAAAAAAAAAACTCCCCTTTCCCCTCCCCCCCTTTTTTTTTAATGAATTAAAAAAAAAAAAAACACTTTCATGAGTCAGTTATGACCCATGGCAAGCCTGTAGGACAGAATGGGTTTCTAAGACTCTCAAGCTTTCTTCTTTCCCCCCCTCAAACTGTAAGTATTTAAACTAGCATTAACTTCATGGTATCATTCAGGCATAGTTATGACCGACTTGAAAAACTGGGTGGGACACATATCAGATACCACGTCTTACTGGAAAATCATTTAGACTTGGAGCGATTGTATTTTTAAAAGTACTTATGAGCAAAATAAACTCAATTCAATTTGCTTCAACTGGAACCTTTAAGTTTACAATGCGTTTCAAATGTAAAACTGAGGGATTTGGTAGAACTTGGGGTTTTAAAGAGATTTGTATGCAAAGTGCTTGCTATTCCATCTCTCTGGCATTACAGAGGAGCCAGATATAAAAAGGTAGTCAATTCCATTATATTTTTGAGTATCTGTATTCTAAATCTCTCTCCTCATTATCCTCCAAATAAGTCGCTCTGTTAGTTTGTCGGAAGCGCTATAGTTGAATGCAATGAACATATCAAGAAAACTTAAGTCTTTCTCATTAGCTATAGCAAGGGCATGTCATATATAAATAAAGAACTGGTGGTCTGTAAAATGATCAAGAGGACAATATATCACAGTGAAATTGTGACTCTTTACAGAAATAGAAAGTTCCACCTTCTCTCCTGCGGAGTGGGTGGTGGGTTTCACCTGCGGATCTTGCAAGGAGGAGCCAGCCTGACACAGAGCATGTTACCAGGTAAATTCTCGCGTGTTATTACTGTGCTTGTGGAATTTTTATGTTGTAACATTTACTATATTTGTCCCATCTTGCATACCTCTCAGTGTCTTTACTTGGAAACATTGGGTGAATTGCCTTTCTCTTCATCAGAATTAAAGCCAATCAATTTACTTGATAATAGGTCCAAGGTACATGAATGAAGTTCCACCATCATCACTGCCCTCAGGTGGTGGGAGGAGGAGGCCCAGCCTTTGCTCCGTGGAGCTGGAATCAAACCTCCATCCCAGTGGGCCACAGTCCCGCGCACAACCACTACACCACCGGGGCTCAGCCTCCACCATCAACACTTTTAAGAAGCATTTTGGCTACTTCTTCCAAGACAAGTTTTTCTGGCAGTCCGTGATACTTTCAATATATTTTTTTGCCATCATCATAATTCAAATGCATTAATTCTCCAGTATTATTCATTGTCCAGCTTTCACATGCATATTTATATTTTCTCTATCTTTATTGAGTTTCTTCCTAGTTGTTTGACCATTATCAAAAGTCGTGTGTTATACATTTAAAAAGACATTATTCAATATGTCTTAAAAATAAAATTGCAGCTGTCAAATAGCTAGTGATTGTAAGCAGAAGTAGGACAGAAAAGGAAGGAAGGGGAGGCAATGGACTAGAACAGAGGTTCTCAACCTGTGACCCTCTTTGGGGGTCAAACAACCCTTTCACAGGGGTCACCCAATTCATAACAGTAACAGGATGACATTATGAAGTAGAAATGAAGATAAGTTTATGGTTGGGGATCCCCACAACATAAGGAACTGTCTTGAAGAGCCGCGGCATAAAGAAGGTTGAGAACCCCTGGGCTGGAGGATAGCGAGACGCTAGAATGTGTAAAAGGAAATATGCTACCAGAGGCAGAAGAGAACAAGCAAGGAAGGATAAGACAAGCTACTGGGAGGTCTTAAATTGTTTACATTTTTTAATACAAAAATCATGCTCTGAAATGTAACCTCCTGCCGGCTTCACAATAATTTTAAAATGATGTGTTACAGTGTCCCATTACTGCACAACTATTTCCCTTTACTATTATGTTTGTTTTATGTATTTTAAATTTATATATGTGTTTTATGTATGTATGATTATTTTGATATCTGTCAAATGGTTGCATATCTATTATTATTATATCTTCTGGTGGAATAGTCCCTCGATCTTATGACTTATCTCCTGTAAAGGATTGTGACTTAAAGTTATTTCATCCAGAATTATCATTTCTATACCTGCCCTTCTGAATACTTCTCCCCCTATACTTTGATGTTTAGCTTGTTTATATCTTCCAGTCTAAGGTGTGTCTCATAGGCAACAGATTGATGCGTCTATTTTTAAAAATCTGTTCTACCACTCTCTGTCGCTTGACTCCTGCATTTAATCCATTAGCATTCTGTGTTGTGGATTCATTGCTTTCATTGTATTTTTTGCTAATATTAGTGTTTCTTTGTCCCTCTTAATTTTCTGCACTGAGGTCTCTTGATATATGGATCTTCTTTTCCTAACAATTGTTGTTGTTGTTGTTGTGTTCACTAAGTCATTTTGGTTTTCTTCTTTATCTGTTTAAAATAGAACAGCTTTTTTTGTTTGTTTGTTTTGTTTTTTGGGCATCACTGCTCTCCGGTGGTGGGAGTAGGAGGCCCAGCCCCACTGCTGGAATTGAACCTCCATCCCAGTGGGCCGCTGTCCCGCGCACAACCACTACGCCACCGGGGCTCAGCCCCTAGAACAGCTTTTTATATCTTGAAATCACTGACTCTTTTTCAATATGGAAGTTCTAGAACTGCATCCTTTATTTCGCCTTTTTTATTTTGAAGGTGCTTAGAAATCGCATTAATGCTTACGTTATGAGCACCTGGTTTGTAAAAAGGGTAACTTGCAGTGGGATCCCTACATCCATTTGAAGTCTCCACATTGCTTCACTAACATTTTCAAAAGGCAGAATGTGTTTGCTGTTACTTCCCTGACCAGCCCAGTCTCATCTTCAGGAATTTGCCTGAGTGTGCCAAACTGGGTAATTCATGTTGCATGGTTATGAGTCATACCCTGACCACCTGCCTTGGAGGCCCTGAACCAGTTTTATGAACTAATCCGCAATAGCACAGATCCCAATCCTGGTCACTTTACCACTTCTTCTGTACTACCTGTAACTGATGAATTCACCCCTGATTGTGTGACCGTTTCCTTGGCTTTCCAAGTTTTATTTACGTAGCCAAGCACTTATGAATCTTTTGGATATCATTATGGCCTTGTGCTGGTGGTCTCCCTCTTTCAGATGATTTGCTTTTGTCTGTCCTAAGACTTAATGAAGGCATGTCTGTAAAACATAGTGCCCTGCCTTATTTCTTGTAAAGGGATAGAAGGCAGAGCCTTTTTTTCTCTTAGAACACCTTAGTTTCTCTGGTTCCCTGTAGTCAGTGGTTTAGCCATATTTTTCTTTTATGAAATCTTTATCTGAGTTGATATGTGGGTGTTGCTATATGTTTTGCTTATCAGATCTCTACCCAAAGGGGTTCCTTTTTTTTGTTTGTTTGCTTTGTTGTTTTGGGGGCATCACTGCCCTCTGGTGGTGGGAGTAGGAGGCCCAGCCTTGCTGCTGGATTTGAACCTCCAACCCAGTGGGCCACAGTCCTGCGCACAACCACTACGCCACCGGGGCTCAGCCCTTGATATATAATTCTTAATTGGCAAGTTTCTTCTTCGGGAATATATATATACATATATACATATACATATTGCCTCTTTGCCTTCTTGTCTTCATGGTTAGTGTGCCTATGTAAGTGACATTTTTTTTATTATATACTTTCAAAAATCTTTCTTCGTCCTTGGTTTTGGAAATTTTATGATACATTTTGGTCATTTTAAGGGAAAGTCTGTGTTAGTCTGGGTAAACTAGGGAACATACAGAAACCTATATGTATAAGAGAGAGTTTTATATAAAGGGTCAGTACACCTCAAGTAAACATCTCAACGCAGTGCTGCCGAAGGCCACAAGTCCAACATTAGCCCATATGTGCCACACCTATCTGCAAAGTTCTCCACAATCTCACAAAACACATGCAATGATGCCAACTGCAGGAGGAAAGCTGAATCAGTGCACATATAAGCATCTCAGCACTGGCAGAGGTCCCCACACAGCTGCTCCACCCAGGGCTGCATCAGGTTAGGTCCAAGTGGCTTCTCCTCAGGGATATTTTGCAGGAAGCAAGACTTGCCAGCTGAAGCAGGCAACTGGCTAAGGCAGCTGCACCCTGATCGAACCATCGGAAAGCAAGAGACCCGAGAGCTGGAAAGGCAAGACTTAGCACCCTTCCAATTGATTCCACATGTGTTTATCAGCCAGATTGTCACAATGAACCATAACTATCTCAGTCTATCCTGATTTTGATCAGGATAGGGAGTCTATGGATAGACTTTGATCTCCGTGGTCAGCAGTTCAAAACCACCAGCCACTTTAAGAGTTACAATCTCATAAAATCACAGGGGAAGATCTGTCTTGTCTTAAGAGGTCACTACGTGCCCGCATTGACCCAATAGCAGTGGATCGTTTTTGTTTTGTTTTTATCTTAGATGGAGTTCATTGAACTTCTTAGATGGCAACCTTCTTCTTGCATGACCTTTGTAAGTTTTCAGCTGCCATTCTCCTGGGCGAGTGAGTGCGTGTGAAAGGTGACCCGGGTGCAGGGTGCTCTTCTACTTCCAGATGGGTGGGACATCAGTTGTGCAGGTGAGTAGTAGCATCAGAACATTTCCTACCATTTTCTGGGGTTGCGGGAGGAGGTACCATGATTCTCAAACAGGTGGAGTCCCAGCTGTGGAAGTTTCCATGCTCCTAATTATCATGAGAGAAGGAAAAGAATCCTCTGGCCACTGGATGTGTGCCACTGAGCGCTTCCCATTGACTGCAGCCCGCAGTGGGGACTTGACTCTGACCAACTTTGAGGAGAGTGTGATGGGGTGTGAGGCTTCCTGGAATCTAGTCAGGTAGGGGACCCCTGCTAATGCGCTACTGATCCATTACTCCATGTGCACCACCTACCCTAGTGGTGAGGAGACTGCCACTGGGGAGTAGGTCTGTCTAGACCAGTGGTCAGCAGCCTATGATGGCCAGCAGTAGATGGTGATCATTGTCTCGTGGTGCTTTCGATTTGGTGGACCACCCGTCAGCAGCCGGCTGTCAGTGCTGTCTTCTTCAGAACGTGCCAAGCAAATGAAAAGCACTGT
>PVJH01030865.1:0-24316 GCA_004026705.1 Nesogale talazaci
TCACTCACTCACAATATCACTCACTGTCTCACTCACTCACTGTCTCACTCACTGTCTCACTCACTATATCACTCACTAACTCACTATCTCACTCACAATATCACTCACTGTCTCACTCACTCACTGTATCACTCACTACCTCAATCACTATTTCACTCACTATCTCTCTCACTCACTCACTGTCTCACTCACTGTCTCACTCACTATATCACTCACAACCACGATGTGGATGTGGAATCACAGTGACCCTACAGGACAGGGAAGACCTGCCCTGGCCCCTGTCTCAGGCTTCTACGAGAGTAGAAATCCTCATCTTTCTGTGAGTGACTGTGCTTTCGAACTGATAACCTTGCAGTTAGTAGGCCAATGTGTAGCTGCTAATGTTCTTCTATTTGTAGTTGAAAGCGGTATTTCTCAACAACAAAAAGTGAATGGTGAGGCTCTGCCATCCCTGATGATTCCCTGTTCTTCTCAGGAACTAAGGAATGCAGCAAATAAGAATGCCAGGGAGTCCAGAGAGGGAGGAACAGAGCCTCCGGTGTGTATGGGGGGTGGGGGTTCCTGGTATGTGTTCTGGCCCTCTCTCCATGCTCGGGGGTGGGAGTGGGGGGACAGCACTCCCATTCACTCTGGGAGCCAGGAATGAGGCACCTAGCCCATCAGTTCTAGCCGGTGTCCCTAATGTGCTCTCGGGCTAACACTGTCAGTTAGACGAGGTAGCTTTCCTGGCTCCCTCTGGGTCACAGACTTCTTATTTGCCTGAGATAGTTCATACATATTGGAACTGTCACATAAAAGTCCAGATTTCTGGCTTTTCTTAAAAAAAAAGTAAAAATAAAAAGCTCTGACAAAGCCAGGCCCATCCGGTTTCCTCAAGTCCAGGTATCCAACTTCTCAGCATCTTCAGGGCTAAGGCGTGCCACAGTCCCTACTGCTCCCTGTCGGCCTGCTCCGCTCACGCAGACAACAAGCTGCATGAAGCCAGCAGCACCTGAGGTGCGGACAGATACCCGGGGTGAGCTCCCAGCCCCAGAGGGACGAGTCAGTCAGAGCCCTGGAGTAGGCGCCGCGGTGAGACAGCGGGTGAGCGTTGGGCTACAAGTCAGCCAAAAGACTTTTGGTTCAAACCCACCAGTCACTCTGAAGGAGGAAGGTGAGGCATGCTGCTTCCGGAAAGACAGACAGCTTAGGGAACCCGATGGGGCCACTCTACTCTCGCCTATGGTTCTCTCTGAGTCAGTATAAACTGAGTGGAAGCAATGAACACACAGACTCCCAAACAGATATGTATGCACACATACATACACACCCAACTATGTATATATCTGTATATATACATACACATGCAAACAGATACATATGCCTATCTGCACACACTCAATGGCACACATATTCATACACTCAACTATGTTGTTGCTAGATGCCTTTAAGGCAGTTCCAACCCAAAGTGACCTTATGCACAGCAGAACAGTCACCTGCACGTGTATGTCTCTACACATGCACAATACATAACACACAGAGTGAGCACCGCAGTGACTCATAGCAGCCCTTTAAGAACAGAGGGTGAGTCTCGGTAGACTAGAGGAACAAGTCCAGAGAGACATTCGCATGCATCTAAGAAAGAGCTTGAGAACATATCATAGCCCGTGCAGATGTCTTGTGGATCCAGCGGCTGCGTAAGCATCTCGGTGCTGGCAGGGCTCTCCACTGGCTCCTCCGGCCCAGGGCACTAGCGTAGCTCCACGTGTCTTCATAGCTGCAATGCCTCCCAGCGAGTCAGTCTGCAGCCTGCCCCCAGAGAGCTATTTATCTCCTTAGCGCCTCCAAATGAGGTCATCAAGCTGCGACCTGGTTGACAGGCTAAACTCCACCCCTCCATTCTGAACCCTCTCACACTGACCACAGGTTGTATAACTGCCACAGGCAGAGTAGACTTGCCCCTGTGGGTTTCTGAGACTATAAATTTTTACCGTGGTAGTAGAGAACATCCTCCCTCTCTGACATAGCCACTGCAAGGTGAGTCCACTGCATGACCCATCTCCCTACCCGGACTCAGCACTCACAGACCACAGCACTGTAAGCGCGCCCTTCCTTGTTTGAACAACCAAGGGGGGGAGGGGTGTCTCAGAAAATGTGTTGAGGGATCTTGAGATGAAAGGGGACCCAAAATCCAACCAGTGGTATTCTTAGAAGAGAAAGGAGACGGGAGCCCCGGGGAAAGGCAGGGTGCACACTAGAGTGGAGGAATGCCAGGAGCCAGAAGAGCTGGACAAGGTCCAGGCAGGACCTTTCTTCCCAGCCAAGCCCTAGCCGGAGGCTTTCAGAACTGGGCAGGGGTCATCTCTGGGTGTGAGTCACTGTATGTGCAATCCGTTACTGCACGGCGGGGGAAGCAAACGCACCTTATCCACAGCAGCACGCCTTTGTGGTCCCTGCAGAGGCAGCAGTGAGAGGCCCTCAGCTCTCCTCCGAATCACAGCCACTCCACACAGCAGAAGGAGACCCTGTCCAGCCCGTGCCTTCCACGTAACCCTGTTATACCCTGTCCAGTCCCAGTTTGTGCAGGGAGTCCTTCTCCAGGGACCCACCCCTCCTATGAACACTGAATGGACCATGGCGACAAATGAGTCGTTCACTGATGCCCACTTGTTTTAGCCCCAGGGGCCCAGGTGTGCAGAGCAGGGGCCGTGCTCCATGGGGCTTTCAAGCCTGAGCTCTCCCACAAACAGGTCCCTAGGTCCATTTTCCACGGGCCTCTGCGTGTGTTGGAACTGCCAACATCCCTGCCAGCCACCGAGCGCCGAACCGCCGGTGGCCCCGGGGACCAGACACCAGGAACCCGGGTTAATTAGCATGTAGGGTTGCTCGTGGCTCCAGCAGATGAGACCGTGAGAGCAATGATAATGGCGGGCACTCAGCAGTGTGCAGTCGCTGCACACTCCCGTTTCTCTCCAGCTATCAGCGCCCTGACTGCCCCCTCGCCCCCCTGTCACTGTGGTTCATCTGCGGTGAGGGCTGGTGAGTCTGCTCCGACTCACGGTGGCCACGTGGACGCCTGGCCTGGACCATCCTCACCGTCCTGGGGAAAGCCTGCTGCTGCAGCCGCCTTGCCAAGCCACCTTGGTGAGAGGCCCCCTCTTCTGTTGCTGACCCCTCTGCCAAGCGTGCGGTCACTTCTCCAAGGGATGGCCCCTCCTGTCCAGGCGCCCAAAGCATGTGAGATGAAGCCTCACCCCTTCACTTCACCAGGACTCTGCGGCGCCCCTCTGGCCCCGGAAGACTTGTAAGAGAGGTCGTGTGCCACCAGTCATCTTGGGGGGGTTCTCAGAACGGAGGCACGGAGATGGCCAGCCACTCATCCCCCGAATGAGCTGAGGACCGAGGGAGATGGGACTGGGGTTCTGTCAACCAGGGTGCATGGCTGGCACCTGAATGCCACTGTCACTTTGATCCGCTGGAATCTCAGCTGCTGGTCGCAGATTGTTGATTTCCTCCTGGGGAACCCCAGTTGCCTAGGCTTCACCCGGAGCAGAGACAAGAGCCTGCTCCTTGCTTCCTACTGCTCAGGTGAGTTAGAGTGGGAGACTGAAAACCTACAGGGAAGCAGGGAAGGGAGCAAAGTCCCAGGAACGGAGTCAAGGTCCCCTCTACCCCCAGCCTGCAGAGCTAAACTCAATGCTCAATGACAGCTTGGAGGGTCGTAGGGGAGGAAAGGAACACCCATACAGAAAACCCCTCACTCCCCACACTCAGCTGAAGGCTTGTTTGAAGTCTGGCGAAAGACATTGGGCGGGTTGGTGGGCCTGGACCCCCTGTGCCATGCAGGGGACTCTCATCCACACTCCCCCCAGCTGGGGACCCCCAGCCCCTGCGCCCAGCCTCCCAGGTGCGGGGTTGCGTGCGGCTGCACTGCCACCTAGTGGCAGAGGGCTCCGTGCAGCTCCCAGAGCCAGGCACCCACTTCCAGGCCCAGGAAGAGCAGGGCAGCGCCACTGTCGGAACCAAGGGGTCTGGGGCAGAAGCCCCACCACTGCATCCAGGCAGATTACCATGTACTAATGCATGCTGCCACCCTGTGACCAGACTGCTCTGCACGAGTCCCAGACATGCAGTGTGGGGGTAACACCCACCCCCTCAGCCCTGTGCACAGACAGTGTCTGCGTGGACTGCCCACCTCAAGGGGGTTGTATGGGTCCACCCAGAGCCACCTTGGGAGAAAGGCATGGCAGTCTAGTCCCAAAGAGCAGACAGTGAGAAGCCCGTGGTAACCAGTTCTGTCCTTGTGCACAAGGCCCCTACGAACCAGTCAGTGATTGTTTATGGTTCCAGGACCTCCCCCCCAGGAAGTGGAGGGGATTCAAGGTCAAGGCAGAAAAGCAACCATAAAAGGGGGAGTCCCCACCCTCACCCCACTTACCCCTCCCATGAAGGTCTTCTAGGAGGACACCAATAGGCCCGGGCCGCCTTGAAGGACCTAACTTAACTTCACCTCAGAGAGAGTGGCTGAGCTCTGACCACAGGCACTGGCAGCCATGTGAGCGGCTGGATCTGGAGCTCCGTCCCAGTCTTCCCCTGTATCCACTGGTGTTGTCCACAGGATGTCACAAAACAGAGAAAGACCCATTTTGAGCTGTGTCATTGACACGTTTCCTGGTGACATTCTGGTACTTCAATGAAAGAGCTTTTCTTCTCTGGTTTGTGAAATATTTCCAGTCCTGGGCCCCAAACTGTCCCTGCTCCTCCCTCAGCACTGGCTGACGACGGGGCATCATTCAAAGCCAAAGCTATTGCCATCATGTCTGCTTCAACTTGGGGGGAGTCTGCGGCTGAACAGAATGGCCCCTGGGGTCCCTAGGAAAGCTGGCAGCCACCCCTTTCTCCAGAGCAGCAACTGGAGGGTGAACCTCTGATCCTTCAGGCTGTAGCCAAGCCACTGCACCATCAGGACTCCCCTCTACGGGGCGTATCAACCAAGGCTGACCCACCGCAGTGAGCCGCCCGGTGCCCCCCGCCCCCCACCCCCCGGGACAGAACAGCCCCTAAGGTTGCCAGGCTGTCGGTTGTCTTTCTGCCCAGGAGGAGCCGGTGGGTTCAGACCACTGGCCTATTGCCAAGCGGTCACCACCACCAACTCGTCCCAATGGGGGTGGACCCAGTCAGAGCTGGTGACAGTAGCATGGGGACAGAGCCAGGAAAGCTCAGCAGCAGGGGCATGAGGCAGCCAGCTGGGACATTACCAGGCCATTTCCTCCTCCCAGTGGAGGCCGAGCGGCCACTGATCTAACCCCCAACATGGCACCATTACTCAGGAATCCTGCAAGCCCAGGAAGTGGGAAGAGTTTGGGCTCTGGAGCGGAAAGGCTTGGGTTGGGAAACCACCTGCCTCGTGGCTCCTGGATTCCTCCTCTTATAGCAGCATCGACACAGGAGAGATGGGAATATTATCCTTCTTCTCTGGTTTGCTAGTGTCCCATGGGCTGAATCAGCCAGGCTCATCCCCCCTCCTCAGCCTCCCTCCCTACCCCCCATTGCTCCTGGTGTGTTCATTGAGTGCAGACGGAAGGAGAGGCAGTCCTGCCCTCACAGAGGGTGTCAGCTGAGGTTTTGTGTCAACTGAGTGGGGCCTGATTAAGGGCCAGTAATCCCAGTCAGTTGTAAGGAGATTCGCGGGGGATGACACACTCTGACTCAGCCCACTGCCCTGATTCAAACAATCAAAAGGAAGTTTCCTCCTCATATAGTCTGCTTCCAACAAAGGAAGACACCGTGAAAAAGAAAAAAAAAAAAACTTGCTTATTCTCTGCTGAGTCTGGATCCTGCCCCCAAACCTTCTTTGCTTCTCTGATTCTCAGAACCTGAGCCAAAGGCCAGCTGCATTTTCTGCCTGTCCTGGAAGTTGTCAACAGTCTAGCCTCTTACCAGATGACCTTGGATGCATTTGCCTCTGCAGTCGGGAGCCTGCTGTCTTCTGACTGATCATCAATCAATCCCAGAGGACATCAGACCCAGGAGAAGCCTCTCCTGGGTAACATCTGACCCGTGGACTTGGAACCTGCCCACTTCTACTTTCTTGATGTAAAAATTCCCCTGCAGATGCATCTGGACATCTCTCTGGTTTTGCTTCCCTATAGCATCCAGTGTAAGACACAAAGACGAGCGTGGAATATGAACACAGATATTCCAAGAGCCATGACGAAAGATGCACAGAGTGGGGCCAGGATGCCGTCTCGAAGGAGCCAATGGAGACCACGCTCTCCTGGGCTGAAGAGTGTCTCTCCAAGAAACTCACATCCACTAGAAACTGACAAGTGCAACCTTTTTTGGAAAAAGGGTCCTTGAAGCTCTCCTCACCATAAGTGAAGGGAAAGGAGTCCAGGATGAGGGTGGGCCTTCAATCCAATGACTGGGGATGTCGCAAGACAGAGGGAAGGAGATTCAGATATGGAAAGAGAGGGAGAGTCATGTGAGACAGAGACAGACGTTGGGGTGAAGCTCCCACAAGCCAAGGATTGCCACCAGCCAGCAAAGGCCAAAGTTAAGCTGCAAGTCAAGACAGGGCAGGTGATGTGACACAAATCTGCTGTGACGAAGAGCAAAGAAGTCACTCTGTGGAGAAAGGTGCGCTTGACTCAAGCCAGGGTCTTTTCAGGCCCCTCTGACGCTGGTAAAACTCGGACGATGGCCAAGGAAGGCTGTGGAGAAGTCAGGTCTTGGAAGCGTGGTGTTGGCAGGGTGCCAAGGACAGCCACGAGGGCCCCAAATCTGTGCTGGAAGTCCAACCTGGAGGCTCCTCAGGAGCAAGTGTAGTGAGATGTCGACTCGTGTCTTTGGACGTTTCTCAGGAGACACCAGTCCCTGGAAAGGGGTCTCTGTCAGGGTGCAGTACAGCACTGATGAAACATACAACTTTCCTTCCTCACCCCCATCACCAACTATCAAGGCCCCAATTCTACATTATAAATTCAGCTAGACCAGAGGATTTACAGATACGTGCTGGAAGCACAGGGTATGCAGGACAGATGAACCCCTCAGGGCCAATAATGTGAGATATGGGAGGGGAAGAGGAAGATGGGGGAGAAGGGGCCACTCGGTTACAATGATCTACATATAGGCCCCTCCCTGGGGGATGGACAACAGAAAAGTGGGAGAAAGGAGACACTGACCACTGTAAGATGTGAAAAAATAATAATTTATAAATTATCAAGAGTCAATGAGGGAGGAAAGGTGGAGGAGGGAGGAGGAAAAATGAGGAGCTGATACCAAGGACTCAAGTAGAAAGAAAATATTTTGAGAATGATGAGGGAAGCAAATGTACAAAAATGCTTGACACAATGGATGGATGTGAGGACTATGGATAAGAGTTGTACGAGCCCCTGATGAAATGATTTCTCAATTTAAAAAAAGAGAGGAAGACTCCCAATGAGGTGTATTTACACAACGCAGCGCTGCCACCGTGGGCTCGAGCACAGCAACATTGGTGAGGACCAGGCACTGTTCCAGCCTCGCCAAGTGCATGAGGCTCCCAAAGCAGCCACGCCTGGCAACACCGCCACGTGGGGTGTGGCCCCCAGAAGTGAGATGGTTACAACTCTGTGGTTTGAAGCCACCCCGTTTATAGTCATGTGTTATGGCCACCCCGGGAAATGAACACAGAATCCCAAGAACCAATGGGGTTAGCACAAGTCAAGGTGTGGGGAAGAAGGTTCCAGGCCGAGGTGCAGCGTGAGTGAGGGACACGTAGCACCGCAGAGAGCCCCTGCAGAGCTGGCAGCAGCCATTGGAAGAGCCTCAGACTGAATCCAAGGGCAATGGCTATGGAAACGTTTGAGTCAGAAAAGCATGGTGACACTGGATTTCGCCGCTCACTCTGGAGTGACAGAGATGGGCTGGACATGGAAAAGAGAGAGGGGGTGCAGAGGTCTAGGTCAGAGATGATGGTGACCTGAGCTGAGCTGGGGGGAGGTCACAAGGCGGGAGAGATGGGGCAAGAGCCGGTGAGGAGGCGTGGCTACTGTCTAGCTAAGGCGGAGGGAACAGGGACTGAGGAGAGACGGAAGGAAGAATTCAGAATTTTGCTTGGCTCAGGCTTGGCTATGCCAGTTGTCAAAATGAGGAAGGAAGGTACAAATCCATGTTGGGTGTCTCTGAGACCGTGTCTGCTAGGTCCTGAGTTGGAGCTCTGAGCTAGAGAGGGATGGATGTGGGTGTCATCAGAAAGGAGGACATTGGAATAATGAGCCGGAGGGATGCAAGCAGAGTGGGGACAGAAAGGAGCTGGGAGGAGAGGGCCGAATGCTAAGGGTCTAGCCAGAGGCAGGAACCTGCAGAGAACTGTCAGACAGATTGTCAGTGCAGAGGGGAGGCCAAGAACTCGAGGCACCAGCATAGCAAGGAGGAGGGAGCTGCCCCTTGTTGCTTGGGTGTCAAAAAAGTCAGGCCCTGGGAAGCAGCCCTCGGATTCCGCCTTCACCTCAGTAGGCGGCTTCAGGGGGAGAGCAGCACAGCACGGTGATGACCAGGGAGCAAGACCCGGGAATAGCCCATCCGGAACAGACAGCTGTCAAGAAGTAGGCTATGGACAAGAAAACCAAAGACACACGGAAAGAATTAGTCCAAGGGGCTCAGCTTTCATATCCCCGGAGACCAAAAGAACTAGATGGTGCCTGGCTATTGACTGCTCCAAAAGAAAGCACAGTGGAAAGTCCTAGACATCGTGGGAGAAAAGTGTGGGAAGGACCTGATGGAGACTGGCAGACCCCTCGAGTCTACAGTCCTCAGATTCCCTTCCATCCGGAATCCAACTCACCCCCAGGACTCAGCTTTCAGCCAACAACAGACACGCCTACATAGTAAACAGGAACACCAGGGATGTGCACCCTTCTTAGACCAACCAACCCTCTAAGACCAAATGGACACTGTTTGCACAGGGAGGATGTTCAGAGGCAGGAAAGGGTGGGGAAGAGGGACAGGTGGGAATGAGAAACACAGGAGAGCTGGAAGAGTGCTGCTCACGTTGTAGGAATGGTGACCAAGGTCAGGAAACCCAGCGTGTGTGAACCACTGAGCGGAAACCAGGCTCTGCAAACATTCTTGCAAATGACCATGAAGGAGGCTATCACGGTGAGCATGGACCCTCCTGTGGGTGGGGCAGTCATTTCTGTGGCGAATGCTGACCTCATGTGTGCCAGAGAAGGACTGTGCGTGGGGTCTTAGGTAGGTGGAGTTTCATCTAGTTGACTTGAACCGCCAACCTCTTGGTTAGCAGTGGGGCACTTGGCCCCTGAGTCTGGTAGCACCAGCCCACTGGTTCCCTGCAGACACACGTCCCAGGGGGGAGGCCGTGAGGTCCCTCCTGAGCGCTCGCCAAACACTCCTTGTAATCCTGGGTTGCAACCATCCCACTCCAGTTCCTGATGCCTACTCCCCTTACCCCACCCCAGTCGTGCAGCCCTGAGCCGGTGTTTACCCCGAGTGTTGCTATGACAACAGAGTATCAGCGTGCTCCATTTCGAGCGCACATCGACTTCATTGAAAAAGCAGGCTAATGAGGAGGGTAGGCAGCTTTTCCAGCAGAGGCTGAACCAGAGGTGGCTGCACCCAAGACTCATCACATCTCGACAGCACTTCTACCTCCACAACAGTAAAAAGGCTACACGTTGCTGCTTCTGAAGTTCAAAGGCACAGTGATAGGCCACTTGCTGAAATCTCAAAACCAATCACCAAAGAGTCCATGATGGGCTTGGGGGGAGGGGGGGTGGAGAGGGACAGGAGGGAGCCCAGGGAAGAAGCCAATACCATGGAAACCAAAACAGGACGGCAAAGACACCAGACCTTTGGAGACAGGGTGGCTCCTGGGTCAAGTCAGTGCCCCCAGTGGGAGGAATCCTTGTGTCCTCACTCCAGGGCACTCCCAATAAGTCCACAGTGTTCTGTTCAGTCCTGTGACTTGTGCAGAGAGGAGAGAGAACTCCTACCAGCATGCAGTACTGACTAGCCAGAGAGATACAGAGCCTTAAAAAATGCAGAGGGGGCAAAGGGAAGGATAGAAACAACCTTAGGATGTAATAAATGTCACCCTAAAATGAACCAGCTTCAACTGAGGTGTAGGTGCCTTGCAGGAACAGGACATAGAGAGAATCACTCAAAGTGGCCCTCGTAGCCGTGCAGTCTTTGGGACTCCCAGACAATGAATGGGTGCAGACTGTGTGTTTGCAGCTGACCCAGAATATTGGGCAGTTGACTGCTAATGGAAAGAAGATGCACGAAACCTTTGTTGGGTAGGGCCATGCAAGTAAGGAATAAGGAGCTCTGGTGGAGGGTCAGTTAGTTTTGTCAGAGGGGGAACCTCACTGTCACCAAGAAGAACTGGGATTGGGGAGCACCCTCTGGACCCAGAGGCTGTCATACCTGAGAAGCAGGAGAAGGCAAGAAGTGGCAGCAGCAGAAACAGAAGACCAAGAGGGCAGTCCCCACTGGGACTCCCAGTCCACAGAGGCTCAACCCTCTCCTGACACAGTGGGTGTGTCTGGTCCAAGTACGGTATAGTCAGCAGGTCAGGGACCTCAGGGGCCAAGAGTCAGAGTGAGATCTGTCGTGAGGAAACAGCTAAGAAGCTGTCCTGACCTGTAGTCCGAGACTTCCACAACAAGCCTGTAACTGTGAGTATTGTCTGCAAGTCCCGTGTGGTCATTGCAGTGGATGACAGAGTCCAGCGGAGAAGTGTGCCGATCTGCCCCTCTCCGCCCACCCTCCTGAAGTCAGGAAAAGTCTGACGCCATGCCACCATGTTCATGCCCATTCCCCTGCCTTCTCAGATTCTTTGCAAAAATGTCAACCCTCTGATCGATCATTTCCAAATGCCATAGTCCAGGCTTCCAAGGGACAATTCTTTGTGTGTGGGATAAGACAGATATTGACAAACAGATGAGTCTCTAGCTGTCCCTGTGCAGAGAGAGTCACAACAACACCGTTCCCAGCAACAACCTGCTCCACGTGCCATGACCCCTGGTGCTGATGGCTGATGCCCTGAGTCATGGGTTCATTTGCATAGAAATAGGTCCAGGTGACCCATAGTGTTCTCACGAGCTGGGTTCCTGAAACAGGTCCCCAGGTCTTTCTTCATAGTCTGTCATAGTCATAGCCACAGACACCCCTCCCTAGATGAGCAGGTAGCCCTGGACTCTGTGCACCCGGTGAGACCCAAACCCGGGTCTCCTGCATGGAAGGAGAAAAGTACTGATGGACCAGGTCTTTCCAGCAGGGAGGCGTCGTGGTGCCTCTCCCTCAGCCTGGCACAGCCACAGGCTCCCCGGTGGCTGCAGATGCACCAAGACACCCACGTGTGGGTGAGACCTCCAGGCAGCTCGTGGCTGAGATACGGGCGCACTCTGAGGCTTGTGTGTTTGCCTCTCTGTCCATGTGTCCTAGGACGCGAGCGCCGTAAGTCACGAGCACTCTGTACTGGACGTGGCGAACAGGTCCTCCGGCTTCAACGCTGTCCCCCTCCCCCTTTCCAAGCCCGGACTCCCTGCCATCGAGTCAGTGCTGAGTCACAGTGACCCCACAGAAGGGGGGAGAACAGCCCGTGGGGGGTCACCAAGGCTGCCGCACTATAGAGGAGAGAGCGGTTTAGAACTGGTGACCCCTCCTGGTCTCCTCTGTCCCCTTCAAGCTGTTATATGGGGTGAACTGAAGCTGGGGTTCATGAGGCTCTTCATTTCCAGCAGGCAGGTCGACCGGAGACGCCCCAAAGAGCTTAGCTCAGCCCAGGTAGAGGCCCCGCATTTACCTGTCCTTCCCTCAAAACTAGGGAAGCCTGCCCTCCACCTGTCAGGTGGACAGAGATCGGAAAGGCTGACCTTGGCCAAGGTCACAAGACAGTGGGGATGGGACACAGCCTCCCTCATGGCTGGAGGCGGTAGAATCATTCATTCAGGAAAACCCCACCCAAAGTTACACTGCACAAGCCCCTCACGGAGCAACTCTGCTTCTCAGAACATACCCTGGAAGGGAGCCACTACTCAGGGGAGCAAGAGCAGGGGCGAGCTTCTTCTAAGCGGTAGTGATTAATAGTCATAGCCAGCACTTACATTCATCCCCACCCCTCCCCCTCCCCCCCACACACACACCTGCCAGTGGGGCGGGCTGCGCAGGCCACCACTTGACTGTGAGGCTGGGAGCCAAGCCTTCCGTATTCCAAATACCAACTGGGTCCCCCAAGGTTGGCCATCTTCAAGACTGAGACAGACGAGGAAGAGAGGTCTGGCCATCTCTTTCCAGAAGCAGCGATGAAAACCTGATGGAATACTTGATAGAGTGCGGGAAGACGAAGGTGGCTCAGGCCGGGACAGCACTAGATTCTGTGATACATCAAGGCCCCATGAGCAGAAACAACTCTCTACCTCCAACTCCCACAGAGTTGGCTGTGCACCAGGCCCCGTTCTCCAGGCCTTTGGGCACACCACCCCCTATTCTCAGAGCACAGCATGAGGCAGGGCTGTCATCGCTCTATTCAGAGACAGACAGCCGCAGCGTGACTGAGTGCAGTGGTCAACCACACTACACAGGCCAAAGTCCGGGCCCGAGTCCAATGCTCACCCCAAGAGGTTTAGAGCCAACTCAGCTCCGAAATGACTACACTGGTAACCCAAGCCACTGAGGGACCGAGATGTCCTTCCACAGGTGGGTGGCTGAAGCAGCCACAGGACATCCACAGGACAACAACGTGCAGTTGAGTGTGGACTGAGTATGCCTCCTCTAAGCTCCACGTCCTTTCCCAGGGGCCTCCTTCTCGGTCAAGTGGAGGTGCACCAAGAAAGAGGAAGACCCTCAGCCAGAGAGTGGCACAGTGGCCCCAACAATCGGCTCCCACAGGAACCATGGTGAGGCTGGCGCGGGGCGGGGCGGGGTGGGGTTTCCTTCTATGGTGCATGGGGTCACTATGGGTCAGAACCAACTCTGGGACATCACCGACAGCCACATCAAAGTGCCTCTGGCCCGAGTCACAGCATGCTTGGGCCCTGATACACATGTGAAAGTTGGGCATGGAACAAGGGGGGCCAGAGAGGAGTCAATGCCAAGAGTACGGAAAGTACCATGGATGACCCAAAGAGTCCACAGATCCATCTCGGAAGAAGTACAGTCAGAATGCTCCTTAGACCCAGGGGTGGTGAGACCCTATCACACGTACTTGGGGGGTGTGTTCCAGAGGGCCCCGTCCCTGGACAAGGACATCGTGCTTGGTAGGTACAGTGGAGAGTCAGAGAACAAGATGGGCTGACCCAGGGGCTTCCACCATGGGCTCGATGTGACGATTGTGTGGATGGTGCCAGTCCAAACAGGGCTTCTTCTGTCGTCCCCGGGGGTCGCCAAGGGTCAGAGAAGAATGATGGCCATGATGAAAAAGGAACCTGTCATCAAGCCACAGGATGCTTGGTCTGAGATGCTCCTCACCAAGGGAAGGGTCCAGTCAGGAGCAGCTGCCTACTGTATATGAGTAAGTCTGACTCCACCTGCTTGGCATTCTGGAAAGAGACAAGCTAGGAAGGCAGTGGAATGATCCCTGGTTTCCAAAGGATGGAGTCAAAAGAAGCAGAGGGATGGAGGGAGGGAGAGGCGAGGCCAGGGCATCTCATGAGAAGTGTCATGGCTCTTCAGGACACTGTCACGGTGGACAGAAGGCATGATGGGCCTGTAAACCCCACAAGACTGGCCCACACCAAGGGTGGGCCCCCAGGTCAACCCCGGGCCTCAGTGAATGGCGAGATCCGGCTTGGTTCACCAGTGGTGGCAAACGTGCCATGTGAATGCAGGATGCTAATAATAGCAGGCCTGTGGGAGGGAGGGCTCAGTGGGGACTTGATGTACTTTCTGTGCCATTTTCCTGTAAACCTCAAACTGCTCTAAAAATCTAAGGGTATTTTTAAAAGATGAAGCTCTTTATGTTTGAAAAAGATCTCTAAGACATATTGTGTGTTAAGTGAAGAAAAAAATAAGAAACCCAAGGTGCAAAACTATATTCATAGTTCACTACTATTTGTGAAGGGAAAGCAGACTATATTTAGTGTACTCTGTGTGCACACGCGTGCACACTCACATGCTTCATAAAGTTCATGGGGAAAGTCCATGATCTCTTAGTTCTATTTTCCCTCAAACTTTTCAAAGATCCTTCACTTCTGTACACACACACACACACACACACACAAACACATACACACACAGAGTTCTATATAGAGATAGAAAATATTTTTCTATACATGATACACACACAAACACACAGACATATAGAAGATAATTCCTTATAATGGAGTATGGGCAGACTTCATCTGACATACATTCAACATGTGATAAGGGTTGGGGGGGGGGGTGTCCCTGGAGGAAAGCAGCATCCTAGAGGTTCTTACTGAGGTGGATGGACATGGTGGCTGCCACAAAGAGTTCAGACAGAGCAACCACTGTGAGGATGGCTTAGGATGGGACAGTGCTTCCTCCTGTTGGACAGGAGGTCAGGAAGTCAGAGCCCACTGAATAGTGGCTTCTGACAACAACTTATCAGTAATATATACTGTACGAACTCAAGCACAAGCCAAGTTTTTTCAGCACATTTATTTTTGCTGAAAAATCCCCTCAGTTGTTTGTGGTTAATTTAGGTGCCTCGGCTTATACTTGAGTATGTATGGTCTATATATAAAACCTATTTCATGCATGAAAAATGTGTCTATATGCTTTTCTGTGTAAAGATGACTTGGCTCCTTAGAGATAGAGACTCATAACATTAGCTTCCCATGCTAAAGACATGGAATCACTGGGTCACAGGGTAGGTATGAAGAAGCCATGGTGCTGAAGTGGGTGAAGCATAGGACTACTCACTAAAGAGGGTTCAAACCTACCAGCCACTCCAAAGGAGCAGGGTGAGACTGTTTGCTTTTGTAAAAATTAACAGCCCCAGAAACCCTCTAAGGCAGTTCTAGTGGGTCCCACGGGGTCCGGAATCAGCTCACTCTACAACAGGGAACTTCATTGGGGGCTTATGGTAGATGGGAATATAGGGTTATCTTTTAAGAAACTGCCAAACTGATTTCCAAAGCAGCTGCATCATTTTACACTCTGCGAGGGATTGAATTTGGCCCCTCCCCTCAAAATACATGTTGTCACCCTAACCCCTACACCTGCAAACGATGATGCAATCCCTGTCCACCATGTACTCTAAGGTAAAATAAGCACCCGATTGACCCACTGAGGCTGTGCTGGCAGTGGGTGGGTCTTAATCCCACTACCTCTGAATTACAAAGAGAGCAGACTGAACTCAGAGACACGTGCACAGAAGACAGACGTCATGTGAGCATATTCTATAGGCTGAAGACTCCTGGGACCATCAACAAGGAGCAACTGACCCAGCTGAGCCCTTGATTTGGCCCCTTCAGCCTCTGGGAGTGTGTGGAAATAAGTGTCTGTTCTTGGAAGCCACCTGCTCACGGTACCTCTGTCTCAGAAGCACTAGGAGATGAGGATACATTCCCACCAACAACAGGTGAGCATTCCAGTTTCTCCGCAGATGATCAACACTTGCTATCATCAGGTCTTTGTTTTGTTTTGTTTTGTTTTTTAAGTGACTCTATTGGTTGTACAGGAGCCCTGGTGGCTTAGTGGCAACACACCAGGCTGCTAACCACAAGGTCGGCAGTTCAAATCCACCGGCAATGGCTTTCCACTCTGGTAAAGAGCTACAGCCTCGGAAACCCATGGCGCCAGTTCTACTCTTCCCTACTGGGGGTCTCTGGGTTGAAATGGACTCAATAGAAATGACACCCTGGGTGACACCAACAGCAAACAAGTGTTGTGGCTACAGGGCACCTGGGTGGGAGGAGGGCCTTGGAAGAAAGGTCTGGCAATCACTTCAGAAAAGCCAGTCCATGCCACTCTGACCCAAACTTGAGGAGAACTGGCTGATGGGCCAAGCAGTGGCATCTCGCTGTGATTGAAAGTCTGTTTTCCTACAGCTTGGTGTGGGCCTGAACTATAGAATATTAGGATATCTGTCAGAGCTCCTGATAAGATGACTGATAAATACACAAAGTCTATTTTTCAGTAAATAATGACACTGGGCATCTCTTCCACCCACAAAAGTAAAATTTGAGTTAGTAGCAAATGTATGTGTGCTGAAGGACACACGTGAGAACCAGGACGTCTGGTTTCCTTCCTGTCTGAAAGCAGAGAAACAGGCAACAAGAGATGCGGGTTCTGTGGGTGACTGCCAGCGGCCCCCTTCCCAAAAGCCCTAAGCACTGGGCATTCCTGCCTGAGACGCCTAACGGCTGGCACAGGTTGAGCCTCAGCGACACCGTCAGGGGCCTGGGGCAGCAAACAGATCAATAGTTCTGCAGTGCAAGACATGAGCGTTCATCCTGAGTGGAATAAACCAGCACTATAAAGGGCCTGTAGTGAGTGCAGGTGAGGTTCCGCCACCATAGAACCCCTGGAAAGCCAGCAGAAATCTGCAGGCCGGGAGTCAGGATTGCAGGCGTGGGTGGACAGACTGGAACCCCTGCCACCACCCTCGGCAGGGGGCATCTCAGCCTGTGGGTGGTGGCGACGTCTACATACGTGCTTGGTGCTCACCAGCAGGGCAAGCGGTCTGCACTGGACTACTGTGAAGAGCAGCCCTCGTGGTGTGATGGTTGTGTGCCTGGCTGCTCACTGAGGGCTGCTGGTTTGAATCTGCCTGCTGCTCCGCTCCGTAGAAGCAAGACGAGGCAGTCTTCCATAAAGACAGATAGCCTTAGAAGCCCTAGGTAGGCAGTTCTACTCCTTATGGCAGGGTTCCTGAGTCAGAATCAACTCCATGGCACTGGGGTGGGGGTGGGAGGTGAGCACACTCACTAAAGATTGGCAGTTCCAATCCACCCAGCAATATCATGGAAGAGATCTCGGCCAAGAAAATCCTAGTGTTTGTCTGGTTTGGTCTGGTTGCTAACTGAAAGGTTGGGGATTCAGTTCCTCCCAGAGGAGCCTCTGAAGAAAGGCCTGGTAACCTGTTTCTGACAAACCAGCTGTTGAAAGTCCTACCGGAGCACACACGAGGTTGGCAAACGTGACCCTTGAGTAAGGTGACCAGACGTCCCTCTTTTTAACAATTTGTCCCATGTCCCGCAGCGTTTTAAAATTAAATAAATATATTATAATACTATTTTTGCATTTTATTAACATTTTTGTTGCTTCATACACCAGCCAATGGTGTCTCAAGGCCACGTTCCCTTGGCCCACCACGGCACTTGGGGCGGTCTGAGAAGGCCCCTGAGTCATTTAAAGGCATGTTTCCAGTTAAATCTGCCAAAGATGCTGTGAGCCATCACTCAAACCCCTCCCCACTACCCCCACCCTCACCACCACCACCACCACCTCTCCCAGAGCCTTTCCTGTTCTTAAAGACGGGTGTGAAGGCACGCCCCAACTCTTTGCAGAGCAAACAAATCTGTTCTTACACACACATACACACACACACACACACACACACACACACACACACACCGGGCTGGCCCTGCCAAGGCCCCCGGGACCCCCTCTAACATCCTCTCCAACGCAGCACCAGTTCCACCCACTAATAAAAGCTGACTGTTTCAAAGACCGTCAGCAAATCTTATTAACGTAATCCCCTCCCTGAACCCAGATTATTACAGCCACCTTTATGGCAGAATAAAAATTAATTTTCTTAGCTATAATAAGAACGGTAAGAATGCATCACTTGGGACCAAATAAAGATTACAATTAGCTCCAACAGAATAAATCTAAATTTAACGTAAGCCGGCAATTTATTTGCTCCTATTTTCTCTCCGGTGCCAATGTGAATGGGGCTGCTGGGGCAAGATTCCCTCGGTGGCTGGGCGGCAGTGGATCCGGTGGCATGGAGTGCCCGTGGCTGCGAGCCAACACCCCAGCAAAGCCTGGAGGATTAACTCGGGGATGAGGACACCGTCTCAGAGACACGGAGTCCTTGTTAGAAACAATGCTGTCTGCAGTCCCCAGAGGCCAGCCGGTCCCCTGTGAACCTCAGCCTCCAGCACCCTAAGACCAGAGCTAGATGGTGCCTGGTGACCACTGTTGACCACTTAGGAAAGGGTGACACAGAGGGTCCGAGATCCATGTTGCCGGAAGTGCTGCCCTGTCGGTTCCCCTCAGGGTGACCCTGGACACCACACCACAGAAGGAAGGGCATCCAGTCGGTCCTGCACTGTCCTCACAACTGCTACATCCCAGGGCATTGCTTCAGTCACTGCGTCAACCCACCCCACTGAGGGTCTTCCCCTTTTAGTCCGCACTCCTACAGGCCCAACACGGTGTCCTTTTCCAGGGTCTGGTCTCTCCTGGTAACATGTAGAGAGGCTCTCCATCCTCGCCTCTGAGGAGCATTCTGGCTGTACTGCTTCTTAGAACTGCTTTGTCCTTCTGACGCATGTCAGTGATACATTTCATAGTCTTCACTGTTTCTGGACTTCCTGATGCCGTGTCCAGCTTTCACATGCAGATGAGGTGATGGGGAGGACCTCGCCTGGGTCAGGCACATCTTAGTGCCCTCCATGGCATTGTTGTCCTTTAGCATTCTAAATGGGGCCTGTGCAGCAGCAGATGTGGCCAGGGCAACAATACCTCGTTCAATGCCTTGACTGCTGCTCACTGAGTATTGACTGCGGCTCCAACCACTGGTCCGTCCTCAGTGTACCATGATGTTGTTTCTCGGTCCAGGTGTGAGGATTTGAGCTTCCATTACCATGAGGAGTGACAGCTCCGGAAGGCTGTGGTCTTTGATCTGTTTTAACAATGTTTTAAATCCTTTTTCCTGTTGACCAGCAAGATCAAGCATCTGCATATCAGTCTGTGGATCAGAGACTTCCTTCAATCCTGTTACCAAACCATTTTTCATAGCAACAAGCTTTTCCGATGAGAGTGGAAGAAAAAAGTGGTATAACACTACCAGTGACTGAGCTGGCTGGTCTGAGCAAGGCTATGGAACTCCAGAGGCGATGGCTTGTAATTACCCTGCAGGTCTGGAGCTCAGCCAGCCTGGGGTTCAAGTCTCAGCCACACACTGACAGGTCAGGATGGCGAACGGGTCAACAAAGGGGAGGTGTGTGCTCCTTCTAAGAGTCAACTGCCTGAGGTCAATAGGGCAGCATTTGCCCAAGGACAACATTCAGAGGACAGCAAGGGCTGTTCGCAAAGTAAAAAGGCATGGGGGTGGGAAATTCAGGGAGGAAGTGAGGGACATTATATTGTGGGCTTTATAGTCAATGGCATGAAGCCAAATATGTGTGAGTTATTGAATGGAACGTTGATTTGCTAGGACACCAATTCAGTGTAAAGAAAACTTCTTTATAATTTTTTAAAAGGCCAATGGGTCCCTCTCGGGGTCTCGGTGGATGTGTGTGGCTAAGAACCACTTAGCACACTGGCCCTTTATGGGAACCACACGCCTCAGGGTTCCTTTGGGACTTGGTCCCCATAATAGTCCATGACCTAGCACAGATCCTTTATAAGCAGACATGATATTCCTTTTATTAGTTTTCTTGAAATTGTGATTATGGTGATGGCTCAGGGAGCAAATGGATGGTCCATTCAACCACTCACCCCCATTTGGTTTGTGACATCGACTACCGGCCCCACAGTGAATAGTAAGGACTCTGCTCACCTTGGAGTTGAGCTCGTCCCATGTCCCACACCCTCCTGCCATCCCTGGAGACACCGTCCAGTCCTGAATTGTCCCTGCGCTCAAGCCATCGTGCCCACCCAGCCCACCAAAGGCCCTGACCACTTACTTATCAAACAGGACATCCTGCTCTGGAGACAGGTCAGTCTGATCATTCATCCAAAGTACATGAGACCAAGTCTTGTCCACCCTGCTTCTAAGGGGCATCCTGGCTGTACTTCCTCTGTCATGGACTTGTCTGTTCTTAAGGTGCACTCACTCTTCTCCACGAGCACCATACATGAGAGGCGCCCAGACGTCTCCATGCAGACGATGGCCTCCGACCTCAGTACAGAGCTCTGCTTGACCCTTCAATGCACAAGGATGCCATGAGCCCCTGGGTTGGAGTCTGTCGTTGTTAACAGGCGCTGCCCAGTCCACGAGTGGCCAGTTCTGAGCTAATCACTCTACAAGCATCGTGTCAGCGAATACCGGCTCCAACCAACCTCTGTGACCTAATGACAGAGGCTTCAGGGTCCCTCCAGGGAGGAGCCTGACACTCTAAGAGAGGGCACAAGGCCCCAGCATGAACCACTTCTGTCTGGGGATTCCTGCCTGGGTCTCAAGCTGACCCTGAGGACTTCTGGGCATAGAGGAGATGGGACACCTGGAAGTGAGGGCTAGGACGGGAGCCAAGGTCAGGCAGGCAGCTGCCCTCAGCCTCACCTCTCTTTACCTGCACAAACATTTCTCAAACAGAACACTATTTGAAAATATATCTAGATATAGACGTCTGGAGATAGTTACATAATCTCGAGTCAACTTGATAAATAGAGGGAAGGGGTGTGTGTGTGTGTGTGGACAGTCTAGCCTGTTGACCGGGTCACAGTATCGTGGAACCTTCTTATGGAAATGTCCTTCTCATAAGGAGGATCCCAGGAAATCCACCCCCTCTCTGCCTTCACCTTCCTGCTGATGAGCCACTTGGAGCAACGCTGATGGTGGCCAGAGCTCTAGAGATGCAGCCACCACCATCGGATCCACACGAACTTGCACCCACCAGCCTGTGAGCTTCCTGCATCCTGCATTACTGCGTGTGACCCTGTGAGTCTGAAGAGAGATTTATGGACCAGTACTAGATTTATGAACTAGCATTGGGCTATGAACTTGATGTGGACCAAGCAGGGATATTTTCCTGCTATACAATTACTTCTTGATATAATGTTCTCTCTTACACAGGTATGAATTTACCTGGTTTGTTTCTCTAGTCAACCCGGCCTAACACAGGGGTCTCCACTATGGGATATGTGGGTGTTAGAAAGGATGTGCTGTAACTCACATGGACCACCATCGATTTCACAAAGACATGATCACTAACACAGGTGAGGTCATCTGTGTACCCCCTTTCCCTGGCTACATCCCCTTCCTCATCCCAGAGGTGGCCCTGAGCATGGAGTTGGCCACAGATCTGTAACTTTGACCTTTCTCATAGGATGAGAGGTCGAGCCGTGGCTCCCAGGTTTCTAAACGTGGCAGACGCACTCGCTCCAGTGAGCTGCCCCTTGTAGGCCCTGCTGGGCACTGTGGCGCAGCCGTCCTGTCTGCTAACACACCCTGCAGCGGAGCAGCCTCCGAGACTGCTCCTCAGTGCTCCCATGTACAAACATGCCAGATGGGCCCATTCTTCTGGCGGGTATTTCCGGGAAGAAGATACTGTTTGGGGAAACAATGCTGTGTGTGTCTCCTTATTGACATCTGAAGTCCCACTGACTTCACAGGTGTCGAGTCTCTGAATGTATTCAGACAGGGAGAGCTGAGGGGGTTGGAGGGGAGACAGAGAACGAGAGAAGCAGAGAGGGAGATAGAAGCACTGAGAGTCTGAGAGAGAAACAGCAAGCACTTCCCCGGAACCCCTGTCAGACAAGCACCAGATACTAAGTGCAAGCCTGGCAGTTCAAAGCCATCAGCTGCTCCACAGGACAAAGAAGAGGCTGTGCCCAGACAGATGTGCAGCCTCAGAAATGTTCTAGGGGGCCATTCTGAGTCAGATTCCACAGAGGTCCCTCGCAGGAAGGCTGTCCCCCACCCCAACCCTCTCGGCAGCCACAGAAAGCCCAGACTCCAGCCAGGTACCCAGAAGGACCAGAGGGACACCAGGGTTGTCCCACCCTGCCTGCGCCCAGCTCATTTGGTCTCTGGGCTCGGAAGGTAAGCAGGTCTAGCTCAGCCTGGTTGGCGGTTGACTGGAACAGGAGGCGATTGGCCATGGACCCAGCATGGAAATGAAGGGCCAGTCCCAACACAGAGGCGGCTCCCAGCCTGAGCAAAGCAGGGGCAAGCTGCTGAGGGCGAGCGCTGCCCCATCTTGACTCTGCCCCTCTGGTGGGCCCACCACCTGCAAGCCTGCAAGCTGTGGTTAGCTGGGGCCTGGGCAGTACTGCATCAGAGCGAGGGGACTGTCCAGTCTTTATAAACCAGTGCTCTTCCCAGTGGTCCACTGTATTAAGGCTGTCTGCACCGTGGTGGGATGATGGCACCCTCAGCTGCTCACAGAAAGGCCGGTGGTTCATACCTCCCAGCAGCTCTGAGGCAGCAAAGCTTGGCCATCTGCTCCCATAAAGATGACTGCCCTGGAAACAACAGTCTTCCCAACAAACCCACGCACAACTCCAACTGGCTTGACTTTGTGAGAAACTGAGGCACAGAGGGGCAAAGTCATTGACCAAGACCATGAGGTAGGAGGCGGTTGGAAAGGCTGGAATGAGAGGTCATCCCATCTGGCTGCAGAGATACAGGCTCCTCCCACACGCTCTCAGCCTCCCTGGGATGTGGGTTCAAACCTAGTCCCCAACAAAAGACAGCCAGGGAATGAAAAGCGGGAGACTTGAACACCAAAGCCAACTGGATGTGCAGGTAGGTATGAATAGGTATGTTCAGGGGAGAGCAGGTGTGGGCAGGTGTGAGTGGGTATATTCAATGTGGACAGGTATATATGTGTATGTGCAGGTGTGGGCAGGTGTATACACATTTGAATATATTCACGTGAGAGCAGGTATGGGCAGGTGTGTGGATATCTGTGTACTTTGTGCAAGTGTGAGCAGTTGTGTGCGTGTGTGTGTACCCGTACGTGCCAGCAGTGCTAATGGAGGCCTCAGTGACCATGGACACGTGTTTCCTCCCTACAAGACACAGCAACACCTAAGGATGGAGGGCGTGTAGGGCCAGGGCTTCTGACCTTGGAGCAGATCTCAGAGGTCAGCAATCCAGCCTCTCCCCTCCTGTGAACATTGTCCAATACCAGGCAAGCCCAGCAAGATGCATCTTTGGGGAAAAATTGCCCAACAAGCTCCTGGGGTCTTAGGGAAGCACTGGCTCAGGAATAAACCAGGCTGCACTGGAGGGTGAGCAGGCGAGCAGAGCAGTCTGTCCTTTCTGGATCCTTGTTCCCTGCTGGGGTGTCCCCAGCATCACTGACTCTTACAGACACTCAAGGAAGCAGAAAGCCGGCCAACGCACCAGCTAACAGCACCACCATCTCCAAGTCCACAGAGCTATGGCAGGGTAGACCCCACCCTGGGGCTCTCTCCTGACATTCAGGCACACAGTGTGCCCCCTGGAGCAGCTGAGCTCCCAGGGAGATCATATCAAGAAACTGGACTTTAAAGAGAACAACTGATTCTCGACAACGAGCCTCACCCCTCTCCCCAACGCAATGAGAGTTGGCCAAGAATTCCATGACGCTCACCTACCTGACACGATTACTGAAGACAAATGGGTGCATAAGCAAATGTGGTGAAGAAAGCTGATGGTGCCTGGCTATCAAAAGATATAGTGTCTGGGGTCTTAAAGGCTTGAAGGTAAACAAGCAGGCCTTCTAGCTCAGAAGCAACAAAGCCCACATGGAAGAAGCACATTAGCCTGAATGATAAGATGTCAATGGGGTCGGGTATAAAGCATCAAAGAACAAAATATCATATCACTGTGAATGAGGATTAGTGCAGTTTGGGGAACCAAAGCCCATCTGTGGGTAACTGGACATCCCCTTACAGAAGGGCCTCAGGGAGAAACAAGCCAGTCAGGGTACAGTGTAGCACCCATGAAACATCATACAACTTTCCTGTAGTTCTTAAATGCTCCACCACTACCACCACCAACACACACACACACACACACACACAACCACTATCATGATCCCAATTCTACCTTAAGCATCCTACTAGACCAGGCTGAGCCCCAGTGGCATAGTGGTTGTGCGCAGGACTGCAGCCCACTGGGATGGAAGTTCAATTCCAGCTCCACAGGAGCAAAGGCTGGGACTCCTACTCCCACCACCAGAGGGCAATGATGCCCAAAAAACAAACAAACAAAAAAAGAATCCTACTAGGCAAGAGACTGTACACTGGTACAGATAGGAACTGGAAACACAGCGATTCCAGGGCAGAAGATCCCCTCAGGATTAGTGGTGACAGTGGCAATACTAGAAGGGTGAAGGGTCGGTGGAGTAGAAAGGGGGAACCAATTATAAGGGTCTACATATAACCTCCTCCCTGGGGGATGGACAACAGAAAAATGGGTAGAGACATCAGACAGTGTAAAATATGACAAAATAATAATTTATAAATTATCAAGGGTTGGGGG
>PVJH01030866.1:0-24375 GCA_004026705.1 Nesogale talazaci
TAGGTTGTTTTCAACCCATAGCAACCCAATGAGCATCAGAATGAAACACAGCCAGGTCTTGTGCCCTCTTGACAATTGTTCCTATGCCCGAGACCATTGTTAGAGCCACTGTCTCAATCCACCTTCTTGAAAGTATTCCTCTCTTTCTCTTCCCTTCCACTTTACCGAACACAATGTCTTTTTCTAGGGCCTAGTCTTTCCTGACAACTTATTCAATGGCTATAAGGCAAAGTCTCACCATCCTTACCTTTATGGTGCTGTGACATCATAAAAGGAGTAGACAAGGTTAACATGGTGGTTTTGTGTGCACCCATACAGTCTGTAGATGGTTGGAAAAGATAATCCTTCATAAAGAAAGAACTAGAAGGGCTGAGCCCCGGTGGCGTAGTGGATGTGCACAGGACTGCGGCCCACTGGGATGGAGGTTCAATTCCAGCTCCACACGAGCAAAGGCTGCGCCTCCTACTCCCACCACCAGAGGGCAGTGATGCCCCCCAAAAACAAAAACAAAAAACAAAAAAAAACCAAAGAACTAGAAATGAACTCTTTTATGAGATAATATGAGATGAGATGAGATAAGAGAAGCACTGGACCAGGTCAGCAAAAGTCAGAACACTCTTGTCCTTCCCTTCAAATGCACCAGACTTAATGAAAAGGCATTGATGGAGTTAAAGAACTATGGAGTCCCACATCATGGAGGAAATATTAGCAGAGAAATTTGTTTAAATTAATAAATAAAAAGCCTTTGAGGTAGTTCTAGATTTAAAAAAAAACAAAAACCAACAGCACTTTTTGAGTACAAATGAATATCTTCATGTGCCGATAGAGATAAACTTTCAGCTTTTATTATTTTATGGAATCACTGAAAGAGTGAGATTCCGCTGTGAAATAAGACTATATCTTGTTTAATGTGTAAGCAGGACTGGAAATTGGGGCATAAGGAGTTAGCTTACCTGACAAGGGAAGCAGAGTGTCAATCAAGAGATACAAACATGCATGTTTTCTATGAATACACATCTTAAAATAAGATGATTAACAAATCAGTAAAGAAGAAAATGCTCTTAGGAGATTATTTACAATTCATATTTTAGCATTATTATCTTAATGGAGAAATGTTCACCATCACCCCCTAAAAAACGTGTACTTTATTTTCCCCACACAGTTCTGAAAGGGGTAGTGTAGATGGGTGCTTCTGAAAGGAATTGGACTTACTGTTTTTGCTGTTTTGTTGATTGGCATCTGTCCACCTTTCCAGAATGTCTTGGTCTTTCTGTTAGTGCCTTAAAGACAAAAACAAAAAACGATTGTCAGTTAGTTGATCCTACATGTATCAGACTAGAATTGTGTGGCAACCCTACATGTATCAGACTAGAATTGTGTTCCATGGAATTTTCTTTTCCTTTCTTTTTTCCTTTTAAGATCATTTTATTGGGGACTGGTGCAACTCTTATCACAATCCGTACATACATTCAAGCACATTCGTACAATCGTTGCCATTATCTTTCCCAAAATATTGTCTTTCTACTTGAGCCCTTGATATCAGCTCTTCATTTTCTCCCTCTCACTGCCCCCTCCCTCGTTAACCCTTGAAAATTTATAAACTATTATTATTATATCATGTCTTGTACTGTTTGATATCTCCCTTCACCCACTTTTCTGTTCTCTGTCACCCAGGGAGGGGGTTATGTCTAGATCCTTGTGATCAGTTACCCCTTTCTCCCCCACCTGCCCCTTATTCTCCTGATACTGCTACTCTCATTATTAGTCCTGAGGGTTTTATCTGTCCTGGATTCCCTGTGTTCCCAGTTTTTATCTGTACCAGAGTAAGCTGCTGGTCTAGCCAGATGTGTAAGGTAGAATTGGGATCTTGATAGTGAGGGGCAAGGCTGGGGGGGGGGTGGGGGCGGGAAGGAAGCATTAAAGAACTTGAGGAAAGTTGTATGTTTCATCAGTTCTATACCCTGAATGGCTCTTCTCCTCCTTGTAACCCTTATGTAAAAGATGTCCAGTTACCTACAGATATACTTTGAGTCTCTACTCCACACTGCCCCTTATTCATAATAATATACTTTTTGTTCTTTGATGCCTGATAACTGATTCCATTGACACCTCATGATCACACAGGCTGGTGTGATTCTTTCATGTGGGCTTTGTTGCTCCTCAGCTAGATGGCCGCTTGTTTACCTTCAAGCCTTTCAGACCCCAGATTCCATATCTTTTACTAGCCAGGCACCATCAGTTTTTTACACCATATTTGCTTATTTACCCACTTTTCCTTCAGCAATCATGTCGGGAAGGTGAGTATCATGGAAGGCCAATTTAATAAAACAGAAGATTCTTGCATTGGGGAATACTAGATTGGTGAAATTTTCAATGGATATAAATGTCCAGGACTCTCTTTCAAGATACCCCTGGGTGGACTCAAACCTTCATTAGTCCAAGCAGCCCAGTATGTTAATCATTTGGACCATCAGAGACTTCCATGTTCATGCATAGAGAGGCTAATAATGAGTCTTAGATTGGTATTACACTCTATTTAAGCATGACTTTTTTAGGTTTAACATATAATATAGTATGGAAGTTTTATTCTGCAAACAAGGAAGCAAGGTATATTCATCATTTTATTCAAACCTTCAGGGATGGCTATGTTTCTTCTGGTTTGTATGTGGTTTACTTGGCCTACCTATACACACTGCCTTGCCAAAATTGGAGATTCCAGCAGGATGGTGATCGTTAGGCTGATTTAGTCATGTAGAGAAGCAGATAGGCCATCATGTAAAATCATTTGTATGAATGCTTTCTCTATCTCTCTGTTGATGGCCACCCATGTTTTAGCAGTGTTTTGCATTCGTTCTCACTGATTAGTTTTCCAAATGTTCTTGGTAGCTGGCAGTTTAATGTCCTTATAAAAAAATTCAAGTTGAACAACTTGCCCCCACCCCTAAACTTGCATGTTTATCTTTCTTCACCTTGATTCCTTGAAGAGTCAAATATCTGGTAGTCCGTTAAAGCCAGAGGGAAATGGTTGTTGTCCCAGCTGAAAATAGAATGGATCAGTTTTCCTTGTACTTTCTTTTAATAAAAAACAAAACAGGAGGTGATTGACCTGAATTTCAAAAGTTTCAAAGCAGTGAGGTTCACTAAAAGAAAGATCATTTCATTTGCATGGATCTGTTGAGAAAAAAAAGCGTATGTCATTGTATACACAGGCATAATTAAGAAGGAATGGCAGAAGAGGAATAAAGAGACAACTGGATGATTCATCACAGCAGAAGAACACATTGTCAGGCACTTAAATGTAGATTATTTCTTCCTATATTTTTTCTCTCTCAAGAGACATACTTAGATGTATTAAACTAGGAAAAGTAGCACTCTTGACTGCAGGGCATTAAAATGTTGAGGGATATTTCTGGATCTTTTGTTTTGGGCTGTTTTCTTTGTTTTGGTTTTGGTATCATCCTATCTACTGAATTCAAATATTCAGTACAGATGAAGGCAGGCGAAGCATTTAGGACAGTACTTTTGATGTCTGGTGGTTACATTCAAAAGGCATTTGATTCAAGAGTGGGTTGTGTTAGTCAGCGATACATGCTTCCTCCAAATAACCAAAATATATAAATTGAAATAAAGTGAATTTCTTTTTTTCCTGGCTCAAGCTAAAGACTTCTGTTTGTAAATTTGGAGCTTTAAAGGCTAAATCTTCTCAAGAGCACAAAGAATTTACTGGTAATTTATTACTGTTTAGACAAGTGGTGAGCAGAGCCTGATGCTCAGGAAAGGAGGCATCCCTCTACCTGTCAAAGCAGCTCTCCTGAGATCCAGGGAACAGTCTTCCTGTCCACAGCTCTGCTAGGGCTGTGCACCAGGTGGAGTCGTAATGAGCACCGTTTGATTTGGCATACAGTCTTCCCTCCTCGAAAGCCCACCCCCCTTTTCCCTGGCCCCATCTCTGGCTGCATACTTCTTTTTGGTATGCACCTCATTCCCAGGAAAAACTCACTTCATTTCAGCCACTGCCCTTGTGATTCCTGCTTTGTGAGTTGACTAGTGCAGTAAACTAACGTTGAGGCTAATTTTGGCTACATTACCAGATATTGTTGTCAGCTGCTGTTAACTTGTCTGGTGACGCATGGCAGTCCATGCACACTAGAAGGAAACATGGTCTAATCCTTCACCATTCACTTCATAGCTTAACAATTAAACCTGGGTAATTCAACCAAATTTCAATAACTGATTTTTGGAAGTAAGCCTCCAGGTCTTTCCTCTCCTAATTTGCATTTAAAACCTCTAAACCCTATTAAATATCAGAGCACTCTGCAAGTCTCCACTGCACAAGAGGTATATTTGCTGCGAATCCAGTCCAAGCGTCCTGCATAAAAGGCAGGGGTTCTACAAGTGAAACAGCACTGTCTCTGCCTCCATTACTATAAAGTCGTCCTTGGTTCTGGAAAGGATTTTTTTTGACCCTGCTCAGATTTTCCCGGATGGACCATGATCTCTTCCACATATACAATTGCAGTAGCGGTTCTTCCCCATCTTTATTGAAAAAGGACCGTTCTCTGGGATTGTTCAAACTCACAGATTTCACCTGGACATGTGGGTTCTTAAAAGAGAGCATCCCACCATCTCCAGGTAGGTGCATTCACAGTTACTGTGGTGGGGGTCCCAACAAAGACTCTATGTCAGCGGTTCTCAACCTATGGGTCGCGACCCCTTTGCTTGTCGAATGACCCTTTCAAATGGGCCACCTGATTCAAACAGTAACAAAATTACAGTTATGATATAGCAATGAAAATAATTTTATGGTTGGGGGGTCACTACAACATAAGGAAATGTATTAAAGGAGCACAGCATTAGGAAGGTTGAGAATCACTGTTCTATATGGTGAGGAGAAATAAAGTTGTATTTTGACACTGCTGATATTTGAATATCTACACAAATTGGTGCCAATGCATTCATCAAAGCTAATGTGTCTTGCTGTGTTGTTTTATTCATATACTTGTTTGAAAGCAACATACTTTTAACAGCCATGAATATAAAGCAGATAACAGAATTTTCACCTACGATTTTACTCTCCTATTTCTTCAAGAGATGCACCCCTCCCATTTTCCCCCTTTCTTCTTTCTTTCTTTCACCTCTGATGTCCACTTCAGCATGTCAAACATTCACGCACACATCAACACCACCAAAGGATCAGGAAACCAAACCAAAAGTTTGTTTTTTTAATTTCCTGTTCCCTATTACTTCCTCTTCTCATGAGGCCTTACCTTCCTATGGCATAGTGGCCGTCTTTGGTGGACACAGGTACATACACATGCCAACACCACCACAGATCTAGGCATACCATCTAAGCTACAGTTTGTTGTTGTTGTTCTCCCTTTTCCCATTCATTCCTCATGTATGCTCTTGGGAGCAGAAGCATACCATCATTCATGCTACCATAGGAACTGAAACCTACATCCACACCCAAGTCACCTCCCTTCTTTTATCTTCATGTGTTAACCACTTTAAGCTTTTCCCTTCTTCTCTTTCTTCTGGTCTTTAAGCTTTTCCTTTCTTCTCTTTCTTCTGGTCTTTTTCTTTCTCCTTTTTTCTCTTCCACTTCTCTCTTTTCCTTCTTTTACCTATTTCTTCTTTAATACTTCTTTAAGCAAATCTACAAATTCTTCTATTCTGATTTGATTATTGATTATTTGCTTATATTCTTCTCTTCCCCACTCACTCACTAGCTCGTTCTGCTCCCTCTATCCTTTTACTCATAAAATATATTTTCATGACGTATTAATTCTTACTGCCACACTTACAAAATAGTTTCCATTATTTTTACAAACTTCTTGGGCCATTCAGTCTTTTAATGTTAGTATTATTACTTTTCCTCTCCCTTATTCCCCCTCTCCTTGATCACTTACAAATCTCTCTCCTCTTTTCTTCATTTTTTGGGGGGGGCATCACTGCCCTCTGGTGGGAGTGGGAGGCCCAGCCTTACTCCTGGAGAGCTGCTGCTGGATTTGAACCACCAAGCCAGTGGACCACAGGCCCGCATTCAACCACTATGCCACAGGAGCTCAACCCCCATTTTTTCTTCATTTTTATGCCTTATACTAAACCTGTCCCCTGAATGTCAACAGAGCCAAATATTCCTACATGACACAGTAGGCCAACATGTCTAAGAGTCATACCATGATGCCCAAGAAACAGTAGTCAACTTAAAAAAAAAAAGGGAAACAAATCAAGGTTAGCAAAGAAAAACAAGCTAAAATATTCCAAACCTTAGAGAGTGCTCTGAAAAATAGGCCCTAAAATGATCAGAAACAGAATTCAGAAAAATGGTGCTTTGGTGCCTTCATGAGAGAACAATGAAAGGATTTGAAAATTAGAAATACTACATATTAAAAGTAGAAGAAAATAAACAACACACTTAGATCCATGGTAAAAGACAAATAAAAGAGTAGGAGAAAAGGAAAATTTTAATAAGTGATCTTGACAACAGCTATGAAAGACCAAAGGAATCCAAATAGAGCCTGAGAATGATGTAGGACACTACAAAGAGAAAAAATATCTTTGTCTTACTGGCATCATGGATCAAACACACACACACACACACACACGCACATAACAGTTCAAAAATAAAGGAAGAAAATTTGCCCAAAATCATAAAGAAAGAGAAAATAAATATTCAAGAAGATGGAAAAGCTTCAACTAAAACATATCCCAAAAGAGAAACATTGAAACATATCATAGTCATATTCTCCAACTACAAGAAAAAGGACATAATCCTGGACTGCAAACTGGTAACTTACAAACAAAACCCAATAAAGATAAAGTCATACTGTTCATAAATGAAAGAAGCATGGTATAAATAAAATCCTGAAAGAATGAAAAGTATTAGGAACTGAAAACCAATAGCCAGAAAAATTATCCCTCAACTCTCAGGGGAGAAATAAAATTGTTTCCAGATAAGCAAAAATTAAAGAAATTACTTACAACAAGACCAGCATTGCAAAATATACTAACAGGATCAATATGACAGCAACCAATTCAAATAAATTAATAATGATACTGAATTAACTAATACATTAATCAAGATACATGGAGTTGAAGACTAGATTAGAAAATAAGACCCATTTATATGCTGTCTAAAAGAGACACATCTTAAACTCTAAGATAAAAATATAGTAAAATTAAAATGACTGAGAAAGTCTCCATTCCAATGGCAACCATAAAAGAAAAAGTGGTGATATTAGTCTATGATAAAATTGACTTCGCAGCAAATAACATAAGAGAGACGAATGAACACTGCATAGTGAGTAAGAGGAACACTAGCACAAGATGACACGAAAACATGATAAAAATAAACACATACGTCCTCATTGAAAGGCACTCAAAATGTATCAGTCAAATTCCCAGCAACAGCTCAACAATTATAGTAAGAGAGTTCCCTATACACTCTCAAATTAAGACAGAGCATCAGGAAGGAAACTCAATAAAGAAACATTAGAATTAAACAACACAATTAACATATACAGAGAGCACTTTACCAGACAACATTACAATATAGATTCTTCTCCAGTACACATGGCACATAGTATAGAATAGACCACATTTTCAGCTGCAGAACAAGTCTTGATATAGTAAAAAAAAAAAAATTAAGATCCGACTGTCCATTTTCTCAGACCACAACACTATAAAAGTAGACATCAACAACAAAATAACAATAACAAAAAATCAAATACTTGGAATCTAAATCACACTGCTTACAAGTGACTGGATAATCAATCCAATGAAAGATGAAATTAAGAAATTATTTAAAATAAATTATAACAATAATGAAACATATTAAACCCTTTGCGACAAAGCAAAGCAGTCATCAGAGGGCAAATTAGAGCAATCAATGCACACATAAAATAAGAGGACAAAAAATAAGAGGACAAAACACAAATCAATACATTAACCCCACAACTCCAACAACTAGGACATGAACAAAGCAAACCTTCAAAAGAAGAAACAACCTCATAAAGTTTGGAGCATAAAAAAATGAAATGGAAAAAACAGAAATAGTGTACAAAATCAACTAGGGAAAAACTTTATTCTATGAACAGTTAACAAGATTAACAAACTGTTGGAAAACTGAAGAGAAAAGAAAGAGAAGATGAAAATATCTTGAACTAGAAATGAAAAATGTGACATAAAATCCAATTCAAATAAAGTAAGATGAATAACAACATACTTCTACAAAAGCTTCAGTGTCAACAGTTTGATGAGCTAGAAGAAATGGAGCTATATCTGGACTTTCACCATTTACCTGAGTTACCCTGGAATTCTGTAGAATATCTCAACAAATTCAAAATAAAATAATACAGTAGGTCATCAAGAAACATCCAACCAAGACCAGAATGTTTCACAGGAGAATTCCCCCAAGCACTCAGTGAAAGCTATCAGCAATGCTATAGACGACTCCAAAATATAGAAAGTGGTAGCACTCTCCCAAACTCTTTCCATGTGGCCAGCAAAAATCACCCACATGATAGTGGTATTATATTGGAATGCCTTTAGATTTCTGTGTCTGTCAATGGTTTGCCTGGTTATGGACTAATACCTTTCATGAACATACACACAATAATGCTCATCACAATTCTGTCAAATAGACTCCAACAGCATATCAAAAAAAATCAAACCCAGACATCCTTGCACACACATGTGTACACACAACACACACACATGCAGCCTCACCATAATCCATAATCATGTGTGATTTGTACCAGGGATGCAAGGATGATTCAACATTAGAAAACCAACTAATGTAATTCAACATATAAATAAGGCAAGTAAGAAGAACTGTATTAATAGTTATAGAAAAGATGTCTGACAAAATCCAAAACTTGTCTCTGATGAAAATTTAAAAAAAATAGGGAGAGAAGGAAAATTCCAGTGTTATTCTGGGTAGACTGGAGAAACATATTCATAAACACACATATGGATATAAGGGAAAGGTTTATATGCAAGAGGAATGAAACATTGAGAAAGCATCCCAACCCAGTCCAGTCCAAGATCATAAGTCCGATATTAGCCCATATATTTGATACCAGTCTATAAAGTCTTCTTCAGATTCACGAGGCACATCCAATGATTCCAGAACAATCATGTGCCAGTGGGTGCAGATTCTTGTATATCCAGTGATGGTAGAAGCATCTCAGCACTGGCAGGAGTCTCCATGGGGCTTCTCCAGCCCCAGAGGTCTGTTCCATCAGAGTAAGCCCATGTGGCTTCTCCTCTGGCTCCTCCAGTCTCCAGGACTCAGGATCTATCAGCATGCTGCTATTTTGTCAGTTGCGCTTCTCCAAGGAACTGAGTTGATGTGGTCTCTCATCTCCATGGGAGAAATACCTTGAAATCTCCCAGAATTCTCAGAAAAAGCCATGCCTCCACAGAGGTCTCATTGGCTATCTCCAGAGTGGCAGGCTGAACTCCACCCCTACATTTCCAATCATGAAATTGACACCAAAATATATGACTCCTACAATGTCTCTAAATAATAAAGCTAATATAAGAAAAAAATAATGGCAAATTTCATGCTCAATGGGAATAAACTGGAAATATTTCCATTAAGAACAGGAGCCAGACAAAGATGGTCCCTATCACCACTGGAAACCTTAGCCAGAACCATTAGACAACAAATCAAAATCAAGAGAATACAAAAAGGCAAAGAAGAACTGATGCTCGATTTCCAAATTATATGATTTTATATGTAGAAAAGTCTTCATTCAACCAGTAAAAAAAGACCTTACAGATTGGAAAATAAATCTTCAACATTGACACAACAGAAAAATGAATAATTTCAGAAAATCTATACAATTTTGCAATCTATGAATAAAAAACAAAAATGAATAAATAAATGGGGAAAAGACATGAACAGACAATAATATAATAATGGCATTCAAAGTGAGGGGGGGAGGGTCCTCAGACCACTAACCATCTGGGAAATTCAAATCAAGTAATACATTCACGATGATAGTCCAATTTAAAAATAAGGAAAACAACAAATGCTGGAAATGGTGTGGAACAAGTGGAACTTGTATACATGGCTGGTGGTCTTATAAATATATGCAACCATTGTGAAAAATGATATGACCCAACCAAAACATCTGGGAATAAAAATACCGTGTGACCCTTAAATGCCTCTACATGTGTATACCCCAATGAAGTAAGCAGCACAACAAGGACAGTGTATCTTGTCCTATCGAGGGAGAGCTCAAAATAGCAAGAAACTTGATTAGCCCAAATCCCTATCAGAAAAAGAATGAATAAAGAAACTCTGGTACAATTACACAGTGGCATACTATGTATCACTCAGCACCGGAGATGAAACCACAGAATTGTCTCCTAACAGAGTGGAACTGGAATCCCTCATGCTGATAGGAGGTCATGGATCACAAAAGGACAAATATACAGAGATCAATACCATTAGGAAAAACACAAAGACAAAAGGCAGTGATGTGTTCTCAGTACATGAAATCTTCTGATCTAGACATATAAGCAATGAAGATGTGTGTCTGCTTAACATGATCAGTGAGGGGTTACAAATAATTTAACACCCCCTTCACTGTCCTTATGACTGTTTTAGTATAAAAAATTATATACTGAAAGGTAGTTTATTACTTCATACAGTTAATAATTAAATAAGACCACTAAGAGCACACAGAACTAGATCATGGGATAAGAAAGGGTTTTAAAATATTAATTAAATATTAAATAATATCTGACAAAAACAATAAAAATGTTTTTTAAGATATTTCCATATTGCTTCTTGGTTGCAATATTTTTCACTTTCATCTGAGAATTAAGGGCTGTGTGATTTATCCTTAACTATCTGTTCATTGTAGGAGAAGAATCCCATTCCTTTAAAGGTAGGCCAGTTAGATAACAGTTATCGTGTGTGATGTATTAGAGACAGTGACTCCTCTTCTGTTAACAAATTATGTTCATCTTTGAAAAGCCTCACCTTAGCATAATTTTATGACAATACTTTTAGCTCTTTGAGCACAGGCAAGAATTGCATAATTCACTAATATATCATAGGATTGGGGGAATGACACAAAGTTGAAACATAAAAAACAGCATATCTCCCTCATGTTGTTTGATACTTTGTTTTTCCTTACTATTACTTGCTTGTTTACTGATGCAGCAAATGCAAAATAATAAAAATGTAGTATTTAATAAAAAGTAAAACAATTTTGTGAAATAAATATTAGAAAGAACCCTGATTCAAGTGCCACTTTAGTAACTGGTTCCATGAATGCAACAACAACAAAAGAATTGGTATTACTTCTGCCAAACCAGTGCAAACTGATTAATCCCACTATTGCTTGTGGTCCTTTATTTTAAAACCACTTCATTAGCTGATACCTAATTTAGATGAATGCTGGTTTAAGGTAAGTCATTAATATCTCAGATTGTATTCTTTCTGATAGTTAAGCACCACCTGATGCCTTCACCACCCTTGACTATAGCATTCCATATCTTTAGTGATCTCTTCATGAGTGCAAGAATCAAGTGAGGATACATTCTGAGAACTAATATTTCTTGGATTAGGATTAGTGTGACCTCAAAATCAATTCATGTATCTATGGTTTATTTATCTCCCTGGTTTATTTCAGAGAGATCAATATAATTTTATAGGGGAAGATTATAAATCAACCCCAGGGGGCATATGGTAGTGGTAACCTGTGTGACTCAAGGATTGTAAATAATAAAGTTCAAGACCGTAGGAGGGGACCTCATTAGAGGTTAAATTCTGAGCACCCAGTTTACAAAGACTATGGATAACAGTGAAAGTCCCAAATCTGTTCTGCAGTGTCTCTATGTGGATTAAACTTCTAAAAAGTTCCCTTCTGACCACTGATCTGGGATGTGAGTAGCTTTGCTATCAGGGTGAAATAAAAATCTGATTAATGAAGATATTGTTAAGTCAAAATATGCTACTTTACCATTTGTTGGCTCTGAGTTTTGACCTATTTTCAATTTGTTCAGGTTTTTATTATTTTCTGTTTCCTTTTGGATTGAGATGTGTCTGTGTTTTATTTTGTTGTGGATTTTTGTCTCTGTGCCTGCTTTTTGGTATGTTTTTCTATGTATGAAATCAAGAATAGGTAAATTTGAACGGGGAAGGAAAAGGGGGAACTAAAAGTAATTAATACAAGAATAGAGTAAATATTCTAAAATTGATTTTGCTGACACAACTCCCTTCAATATGTGTCAACAATTGAATTGTATGGTATGTTAATTATATATTACTAAAATTTTTAAAATAAGAAAAAATAGATGCAAAACTTGGCATGATCATTTATCTATGGCAAGAAATTTGGAATACAACTATCTGGCCAACTGACTAGAAAAGATTGAAAGAAATGTGATTCAATGGGATGCGAGATCACAGAAAGGTATCATGGGTAGAAAAGGAGCAAATTTGCTGAAGAGAATTCATAAGCAGCTGTAGCAATGCATAAGAAGAGAACTGCCAATTATTAAAGCTGAATTCAAAATATGTTGTGGAGTAAATTATATTTTTATTAAAGTTAGATGGATTCTGATCAAAAGCAAAGAGAACAAATTTCTACCCATTTTCCCTTGACTATGAAAATGCATTTAACTACGTGAATTAAAAAAAATTATGGATAGTATTATGAAGAATAGAAATTCCAGAACACTTAGTTGTCCTCTTGAGGGATTTGTACATAGACTAAACTGAATTTACTCAAACAGAAAAGGTTTAGCATCAGGAAAAGTATTGCTATCTTTTCAGGACACTTATTTAATTTGTACAATGAGAAAATAATTTTATATCTGAGTTGTGTGAAGGAGAACCTGGCATCAGGATGGGTTGTGGTTTTTATGTGCCAAGGAATCAGTTCCAACTCATAGCAGTCCAGTGTACAGCAGAATGAACTGCTACCCAGTCCTGTGTCTTCCTCCAATCATTTTATTTGAACTCAGTGTGGAAGCTCTTGTGTCAGTTTAGCCTTCCTTTACTTATTTCACTGACCTACTTTGTCAAGTATTTGGGCTTTACCAGGTGTGGCAGTCACGAACTCTCGTGGTCAATTTGAGGATTCAGAGTGTAGGGGTGGTGTCTAGCCTGTCAATCTGGAGATAGCCACTGAGACCTCTGTGTGGGCCTGACCTTCTCCTGAGAATTCTGAAAATGTGGTCATGACATCTCGGAGGCAGAAAACACTCTCTCCTGGACGACCCCCTGGGAGACATTGCAGCTGACATACACATGGCAACATGCTGATGGACCCTGAGCCCTGGAAATTGGAGGAGCCATGGGGAGACTCTGCCAGTGCTGAGATGTTTCCATTGCCACTGAATACACAAGACTGCACCCACTGGTCTGTGATTGTTCTAGTGTCATTGCATGTACTACGTGACGCTGAAGAGGACATATGGATTAGTATTGGGCACATGAGCTAATATTGACCTTGGAGTGGATTGGGTTGGGATGTTTTCTCAATGTTCAATTGCTCATGCATATACAATTTTTTCTTAAACACATATGCATGTCTATGAATTTGCTTTTCTAGTCAACCTGGACCGACACACCATGTCTCTTTCAAAGTACATTACAAGTCTTATTATCCACTTTTCTTAGGAGAATTCTGACAGTACTTCTTCCAAGACAGACTTGTTTATTCTTTTGACAGTCCAAAGTATTTGCAATATTCTTTACAGACATCATCTTTCAAATGCATCAATTCATCTGTGGTTTTCCTTATTCGTTGTCCACTTCTTGCATCTATGTGATGATTTTAAATTCTATGGTTTAGGTAAGATATGCCTTAGTCCTCAGAGTGATATTTTTGCTCTTTATACTTTAATACTTTAGGGAAATCCTTTGATACAATTGTCGAATGCCAAAGTCACTGGATTTTGTTTTACTTCTGCTTCAAAAGGTTTGATCTTGGATCAAACTAAAATTCAATCTTTGAAAATTTCAACATGCTCTTCATTTATGGTGATGGATGTCTATTAGTTCAGTGCTACTAAATAACTTCCTTTTATTTCATTCTCATATAAATCCTAGGGAGAAAAGGGTCTTTAACATTCTTTTATAGAGGAAGAAATTGATGTTTCACAGGAAAGTTAGAGATCAAAACCAAACTCTGGAGACCACAATCTTTGCAACTAGCTGGCCTTATCCATGAGTGAGTGTGTTCTCTCTTACCCACAGGAAAGTTAGAGGAGATCAAAACCAAATTCTGGAGACCGCAATCTTTGCAACTAGCTGGCTTTATCCTTGAGTAAGTGCATTCTCTCTTACCCTTTTCTATTTCCTCCATCTTCTCGTGCTTTCTGAAACACAGAAAGCACTGTTGCTAGGCACTACTAGGTTTGTTTGGACCACAGTGTCCCTATGCACAACAGAAGGAAACACTCCTTAACCCTGCACCATCTTCACAATGGTTCCTCTGCTGCAGCCCATTTTTGCAGCGACTGTGTCAGTTCATCTTGTTGGGTGCCTACCTCTCTTTCACTATCCTTCTACATTAACAATCATAATAGATTTCTCCAGAGACTACTTTCTTTTGACAACATGTCCAGGGTATTTCAGATGAAGTCACACATTCCTGCCTATAAGGAGAACTCTGGTTGTACTTCTTCCCAGAATTTTTTGGCCTATTGGCAGTGAACAGTACTTTCAATATTCTTTGTATCAGGTCTTCTTTGGTCTTCTTATCAATGCTCAAATTTCACATGCATATAAAGCAATAAAAAATACCATGATTTGGACCAGTTGCACCTTTGTTCTCAAAGTAACATGTTTGCTTTCCCACACCTTAAAGAGGTCTGGTGGAACAGATTTACCCAATCCAATGCATCTATTGATCTTTTCACTGCTGCTTCTATGTGTATTGATTGGTATCTGAGCAAGATGAAGTACTTGACAAAATCTATTTTTTTATCCATTTATCACGATGTTACCTATTGGTCTGATTGTGAATATTTTGGTCTTCTTTACATTGAACTGCAGTACATACATACCAATGCTGCAATCCTTGATCCTCAAGTGCTTCTCCATACTTTTAGCAAGGAAGGCTATGTAATCTGCATACCAAAGGTGGTAATAAACCTTCATCTAATCCTGATATTTCATTTCTCTTCATTTAGCCCAGCTTCTATATTCATTGCTCAGCTTCTATATTTATATACACCACAGATTATTTCTGATTTTAAACCACATACAATTTCCTTGTTCTGTTTGTACAACTACCTCTTGATCCATGTATGTACAAGTTCCACATAAGCACAATTTAGAGTTCTGGAATTCTCTTCAAGTTATGAATTGTTTATAAATCTACATAGTTGAATACCTTTTCAAACAATAAAACACTAGTAAACATCTTTCAGGTATTTTCTGCTTCCAGTCAAGATGCACCTAATAGCAGAAATAAAGTCCCTTGTTCCAGGACCTTTTCTGAATCCAGTCTGAACCTCTGTCACACCCTGTCAAACATTATTGAATAATCTTCAGAAAAATCTACTTGTAAGTGCTATTAGTGACATTGTTTTACAGTTTGAGCATTTTGTTGGGTCACCTTTTTTGGAATGCATTCAAATATGAATCTGTTCTGTCCAGTTGGTCAAGAGGCTGTCTACCAAATTTCCTGGCATAGACAGTGAATGCTTCATCAATTTGTTGCAACATTTCATTTGGTATTCCACCAATTTCTGGAGCCTTATTTTTGGCTAATGGTTTCAGGACAACTTGAACATCTTCCATCAGTCTCACTGTTTTTTGCTTATCTCCTAGCTCAAGACATAGTGGGATGCTGACTAGTTCTTTTTGTAAAGTGTTTTTTTCCATATTCTTTTGTTGTTTCTTGCATCACTCGATATTTTCCCCTTAGATCTTTCAATATTGCAGTTCAAGGTTTGCATTTTTTCTTGAGTTCTTTCAGTTTAGGATATACTTAGCATGTTCTTTTTTTGCTTTTTTTTTTTAATTAAAAATAATTTTATTGGGGCTGAGCCCTGGTGGCAGAGTGGTTGAGTGCGGGACTGAGGCCAATGGGCTTGGCGGTTCAAATCCAGCAGTGGCTTTCCGGGACAAGGCTAGGTAGCTCCCACGACCACCAGAGGGCAGTGATGCCCCCCCAAAATCATTTTATTGAGGACTCATACATCATTTTTCACAATACATAAATACATATACTGTGCCAAGCATCTTCACATGTCTGCTACTGTTATCATTCTCCAAATATCTACTTTTCCTCTTGAGCCCGTAATAGCAGGCTCCCATTCTTTCCCCTCTGTCCCTGCTATCTCTCCCTCACCAACCATCAATATTTTATGTTATTATTGTTCTGTCATATCTTACCCTGCCCGACCTCTCCCCCAATCCACTCCTTTCATATCTGTCCTCCAGATAGGAAGTGATGTGTAGATGCTTGTAGTTGGTTCTGTCTCTCTACCCCACCTTCTCTTCACCCATCCAGTAACTCCAATTTCCCCAAGGGGCTCATCTGTCCTGAGTTCCCCATATATCCAGATACCACCTCTACCAGTGTACCTTCTACAGTCCACCTGGATTTGTAAGGTAGAGTTGGAACCATGATAGTTGGGGAAGCCTTCAAGAACTAGAGGAAAGATGTATGCTTCATCACTGACTCACTGCACCTTGACTGGCCTGTCTCCTCCCCATGACTCCCCTGTAAAGGGGTGACCAATTACCCACCAGTGGGACTTAGGTCCCCACCCTGCTCTCCCCCTCATTTGTAATGATGTAATACTTATTCTTTGAAGCTTGATACCTGCTCCCTTCCACTCCTCTTGATCACACAGGCTGGTGTGCTTCTTCTTTGTGGGCTTTGGTGCTTCTGTGCTAAACGGTCACTTGTTTATCTTCATGTCTTTGAGACTCCAGACACTTTCCCAATTGGTAGCTGGGCACCATCCATTTCTTCCACTGTTTGCCTCTGTTTTAATTTGGATTCAAGGATCATATCAGAAATGAATTGATAAATTGTTTTTGATTTTTGTTCTTTGATGCCTGATACCTGATGGTTTCAACACCTCATGATAACACAAGCAAGTTTGCTTTTTTATGGTGGGCTTTGTTGCTCCTAAATGTTTATCTCTACACATTTTGTTACAATATTAGATTTTGCCTTCTTTGGTGCCATCTGAAATTTTTGTTCAATTCTTTTAAGTCATCATTTCTTCTATAATCAAGAGAAAGTTCAGTGTCTCTTCTGACATCAACTTCAATTTTAATGACTTTTTAATTTTTTTATGAATGGAGTCTTCCATCATTAGTGTTCAATGCATTAAATCTGTCTTCCAGATGTTCTCCAGTCTCAAGGTAAATAAGACCCTAGACCAGCTCATCTGACAACCTTCCGCTTTAACCTCTGATACACAACTTAACAGAATACTTCTATCTTCCCCATTGCAGCAGCTAAGATCCTGTAATATAATTGAATGGTAAGATACTGTAATACAATTGGGCAGTAGTGTCCTGCAATATGGTTGGGTGGTTTCTCGTGTAATGTGATTGGACACTAGTCTTGTAAGACAATTGAACAGGCTGGCTCAGTCAGCTATACCTCATTTACATAACTTAGCTGGAAACACCTCATTTACATAGTCCACAGGGTAGGCAATTGTTTTTCAAGCTACAAATCCATGACCTAAGAAGAATGGGTTTAGAAACCAGAAAGCATGTGAAAGAAGGTATCTGATTGGTCAATGAAACCTATATAGTCCTTGAGAAAGCTGTAATAAAGTTTGATCTGTGCTGTCGAGTCAATCTCCAGAGTCTGAGTGTATGATTGGTTGATTCTGTTGCCCTCACTTCCCTGTGTGGCTGGACCTTTTCCCACACACAGACAGAAATTTACTTGAATCTTGACCTTGAAATGTCTTTTTTGACCATGAATGATGCAACACCGTTTCTCTTGATTGTGCCATTTCTAGCAGATTAAACCATATGACTTTCTGATTCAAAATGACCAGCGCTAATCAATTTTGTCTTACCAACACCTAGGATATCAATCTTTATGTTTTCCAGTTAATTTTTAATGATTTCCAATTTTCCCAGTTTCATATGTCATACATTAAATAGATTTTAACTCCCTTTGGGGTCTTTCATTTAGGTTATTGGGATTTTTTAAAAGACACAAAATGCTGAAGCTAAGTTCAGAAATTCAGTGACACAAACAGATTTTCTGCCTGTTTCTTCTCATTTTAAATTGTGTCCCATCAACAAATGAAGACCATCTAGGTTCCACTCCTCAAGCTTTAGTCCATTCATATCAGTATGATTAACTCTAATTTGAGAAAGCAGGCCCTCTTTAATCACATTTCTCATGCCTTCAGACCTGAGGCACATCCTCTGTCATGATCTCTGACAATGTCCTGCTTCTATTCACCAGGCTTTCAATAGGACAATTTTTCAGTGCTATGCATAAGGTTTTTGGTGGGTTTTTTTTTCTTTGAACAGGATAGATAATCACTTCTTTATATTTTATCTTAGCCGAGAAGCTCCATTAAAACCTGTTCACTTTGGGTGACTCTGCTGTCAATTTGAAATGCCAGTGACATAGCTTCTAATTTAAAAGCAACACACAAGTCACCATAGTAGGAAAAGCTGACAGACACGTGGTGCTTACAGAAAAAGCACTGAAATTGTGCCACTCTGCAAATAAGACCCCGTACCTTTTCAATAAATTTACCATAATATCAGCTCATAATAAATGTTAAGATTGATAGTATTTTGTTTAACACATGCTAGAATTACATGAAAATGACTCTGTACCTTGCTTGCTTTCACTGATGAAAATTGGTCTAAGATGAACTCAGAATATTTTTTCTTCCTCCAATCTTTCTACACTTAACAAAGGAAAATCAAATGGCCTTCCTTGACTCTAAGAATTGCACAAAAATATAAGTTTGGTTTTTAATGTGATAAATGATATCTTACAAAGAGTGATGAAAGGTGGAAATTGCTCATGATGTCCCATCCTCCACATCAAGTGGCACCCAGGGCATCTGCCATATTAGCTATTCCTTAGAAATGCCTCTTCTGCCACCTCATGTGTCTAGTCAATTGCATTCTTGCCTCAGTTTTTAATAAGGCCCATCACAGGTGGTCACCATCTTCCCTGGACATTACTTATTTGCCCCAGTTCTGACATAGGCATATGCTACCTCAGAGCTGGGGCATGCAAGTAAAGGTATTGAAACAAAAACCCATGCTCACAATTGTTATGTTTGAACCAATTGTTGCAGTTTCTTTTTCAATCTGTTTTAGGGCAATAGTCTCAGGGGCCCAAATTCTTCTAGCCAAGACAAAAACCACTACTTATTCAAGATTCAAAAAAACAAACTGGTTATAGTGGCAAGTTTTTTCAAATGTTGAAAGGCTAAACATTATTCTTCAATATTCATTTCTGTTACACATAATGCCAATAACACTTTGTAGGAGAAATCAATATAATCCTAATACTGCCACATTCTAAACACAATTCCCTTTAAACTCAAATTCAATCCTTTCTTACTGAGACTATCCCATTCACACATTATATCTCCTTAGGTCCCAGGCAGCACATGAATCCAGGAATGAAGGGATGGAAATGGGAATGGCATCACCACTATTACTCCCAATGACCAATTCACCACAATTGGGCTTCTTGACCCTTCAGACCTCTACTCTTTGGGTTTGGAGATCTCAATTCTAAAGACAGGAATGCTCCCACCTGGAGACAGAGCAGTGATTCCATTTAACTGAAAGTTTAAAATGTCTCTTGGACATTTTGCACTCCTTATGTGTCTGGATCAATAGGCAAAGAAGGGCATCACTGTATTGAGCAGTTAAAGTGCATAATATTGCATAATAGTGGGAAAGAAGAATACATCTTGAATCCATGAGAGTCTTTAGATCATCTCTCAGTACTACCATATCTTGTGATTAAAATCAATGGAAAAGTATGGCACCCCTTTCTGGCATAATGACTAAAAGTGTAGACTCTTCAAGACTCAAGATTTGAGACACACAACCAGACAAATCAAGGTGCTTGCTAAGAGTAGAGGTAATATGAAATGGAGAGTGGAAGAAGATAATTCTAAAAACAAGCTCTGGCTATATGACAAGTTTTAGAAACCAGGACAGTAATTTTTATGAGTAATTTCTTTTTGCACAAGTGCACCAATTTTTTGTTTTGTTCACATATAGAATAAGATGAAAATTGAATTAGCATGTTTTCATTGTACATGTTTTCGTTGTATCATGTTAGATTCAAATGTGATTTTATTATTGTCTTTATTTGATAATTATGCATGGTCAAAAAGTTAGTACAGGTGTCAAGTTGATGGGATTAAGTCAATTAGATCCTTCAGGGTAAGGGTCGGGGTAGAGCCCAATCTATCAATTGGAAGGCAGCCGGATGATACTTCCTGGGGTATTTGACCTTATTGTATAAGAGAGAGAGAGAGAGAGAGAGAGAGAGAGAGAGAGAGAGAGAGAGAGAGACCAAGATAAGTCTAATCCTCTTAGATCCTTTTTCTTCTGCTGAAGCCAATTCTTGTGTCTGGTTCCCTTATTTCCCGTTGCATTGTCTGCCAGTCACAGAAACCATGATATGGTTGGTTCAGTCAGCCTCTTCAGATTGATAGTACCTCTGTATCCATGAGCCAGTGCCCCTGCTGCTCCTGCTTTATCATCTTGTTGGTCAGCTTCCACGACTCAGGAGAAGCCTGACTTGAAGAGGACTGCACATAACTATTTCTACCACTGTGGAAGTCACTACTTGATATAAATCTCAGTTTCTATAAACATATACAAATGCTAATGATTTTGCTTCTCTAGAAACTTCAACCTAATGCAATTTTCAAATTGGTTGTCATACAATTTTTCTTAATACTGTGCGATTATTCTTAAATTTCACTTCTCTTCTGATTTCACTCATTTCATTTTTTTTCATTTCTTGTTCACATGATTTCCTTTTGCTCCTTTTCCTTAGCTTGATTTGCAAGTGTCCTATCAACTTGGTTCACCTTTTTAAAGTGCTAAAAGTAAAGGACTAAGGAACACCTGACCCAAACCGTGGTATTTTCAATTGCCTCCTTTGTCTGTGAAAGGTGGGCACAAAGTAAGGAAGCCGGAAGGAGAATCAAGGCCTCAGAACTGTGGTGCTGGCAATGAATTTGGAAAGGGCCACCCTCTCATTTGCTCTTATGTTGGAGTCCATTGTTGCAACCATGGCTGCAGCCACTGTGGCTGTCATTTCACCAAGGACCTTCCTCTGTTCCATTGTCCCTCTATTTTTACCGATGACGCACTTCCCTTCAGACTGCTGTCTCTTAACATATCCAAAGTATGTGAAATGCAGTCCCATCATCCTGGTCTCCAAGGAGCATTCTGGCTGTACCACTGTTGAAACAGATTTGATGGCTCTTTAGGCAGCCCATGCTACTTTCAGGATTCTTTCATAGAGCCATGAGTGGACTAGGCAGTGTTTTATTCTGCTGTACATTGGGTCACTGTGAACAGAACTAAACTCATGGCACCGAACAAATCACTACTGGTGAGAGGCCATTGGAGGGTGAATTACCAAACAAGAGAAAGGAAATGAAAAGCCATGTACAATAAGAGGGGGTCATGCCAAAATGACCAAGACGAAGTAAGCTCTTAAAGGAAGCATTAGAATTAAGGACAACAAAGGTAAATACAATTACAGACACAATCTTGAAAAAAAAAGTAATGACAATGATCTGTGTGATCTGTGAATGGATACGGAGACACTAAAGCTGAACAAGAGTGGAAAGGTTTAGGAACTAGAACTTTGGATGTAGGCGAGTTTTTCAGAGGATAGTTTTCCATATATATTTAAGATGTATCTGCTGTGACTATGTACATAAATATGGAGCATACAAGGACAAAAGTTGTTTTCACACCTTCATAACCATACCAAATAATTTGAGGGAATGAGTCATTGGACCTGGGAATTCAATACACAGCCTCAGAAAAGACTAAGATCAATTGGCATTACATAATCCATAAAGAAAATGGCCTATGTGCCCCATTGGCGAGTAGTGATTGGGATCTTAAAATCTTGTAAGTTACAATCTAAGCTACAATTATTGGCCCCTTTCCACCCAGAATAAAGACAAGTGAATAAAATTAAAAGTTCAAGGAAAAAAAGAATTTCCGGACTGAAGTGTCATGTGAACCCTACCCGCCACAACCCTGCTCACCACTCCTAATGTGATCACAGTAGGAGATCCTGAATAGGATGGGGGGATGTGGAACAAAGGTTAAAATAATTTTTAAAAAGACTAGGCTGATTGGTCTGACAGAGACGAGTGAAAATCCTGACACAAGCCTTTAGAGGCTCTTCCACCCTGGAACTGAACTCACCTCCTTACTCAACTTTTTACACAAAATGACAGGCCGGTCTATACATGAAAAATAGCACTTGGGGCGCACACAGAAATTGACCTTATGAGCTCAAAAGGCACCATCTGTCTTGAAAAAACTCATATGACAGGAAGAAATAGGCTAAGCCCCTGTGACGTAAGTGGTTGAGTGCAGGACTGCAGCCCGTGGGCTCCCAGTTCAAATCCAACGGCGGCTCTCGGGAGCCACACTGGATAGCACCCAGGACCACCAGAGGCAGTGATGCCCAAAAACAAAAACAAAAAAAAAACATAAAAAAGGAAGAAATAGGAAAGGACAAATGAGAACAGTAAATACAGGGCAGGAGTGGGGAAATAATGTTGTGAATAGTGGTTACAATCAACATCATGAAACAAAATGTGCATGAAATACTGAATGAAAAAAAAATTCGTGCTGTAAATTTTTACCCAAATCATACACTCAGACATGCAATGTGAAAGCAAAATACATGGTACTGTTTTGTATTTTCTTATTTACATGAATGGAGTATTTTATACACAATGCTTTATAAATTTATGCTTACTGTTTTCAGCACTTACTCATTTCTCCACTTTAGATTTTAGAAATTTTCCATGCTAAAAGAAAATAAGTGTACTTCAACTATTAATTTCAAAAAAATTATAGTAATAAAAATTAAATGTCAACTTATTTCTTCATCCTCAGTAAATGAACATTTAGTGTTACAACTATAAAATGTTAAAATATATATCTGCCTCCTTGTAACTGTGGAAGTTTCTCTAGAGTTTATGTGGAGAACAGAACTGAGTAGATCTTAAGATATATATGTATATCTATATATTCAGCTTTATTATATTGTAAACATATTTCTTTCTGAGAGGATTATCTCTTTCTGACATTTTACACTTTCACTGTGTGTGGATACCTTTTCAATCCCTATGTATCCTGAAAATAAAATTATCAAAAGGGGATAGAAGATGGACAGGAAAAATCAAAAGAGGAAGGACTATGCAGCTAAAAATATTTATGAACATATTGGGAAAATATCAATCTCACTGCAAAGTTCTGATTTCACTGTATGAGGATGAAAGTTTTCAAAGTCATAATGTGTACTGTGAACTAACCAGTGGATATTTTCTCCTTGAACTTTGTACAAGCTGCCCAAAAATGAGCCTGGGAAAATTAATATAACCTTAGCTACTTGCTGACTCAATTCCTGGTGAACGCAAGGAGTCAGGCATTTGTGGGCTCTCTTCTGTCCAGTAATGAATAATGTTATAAAGAGTGGAAACTCCAGAATACCTAATTATGCTCTTGTGGAAGCTTCCACCTCAAGCACACACATCGAGATGCGGTCTCTCAAACAAAACAAGAGGATGGCTTAGAATCAGGAAAGGTGTGGATCAGGATTGTATCTTTCACCATGTCTATTGAATCTGTGTGATGAACAAATAATCCTGGAAGCTGGAATAGATGCAGAAAAAGTTGGCATCGGGATTAGAGAAAGATTCATTAGCAACCAATGTTTGGCAGGTGACACAACCTTGCCTGCTGAAAGTCAAAATGCTGCAAACACTAGTGAAGATGAAAGAATATAGCCTTCAGTTTGGCCCACAATTCAATGTAAAGAAAAACCCAAAGCTCACAATGGAACCAGTAGACACTATTGTGATAAACACAGAAAATATTGTAGCAGCCAAGGATTTAATTTACTTGGATCCACAGTCAACTTTCATTGAAACAGCAGTCAAGAAATTACACAATATGTTGCACTGGGAAAATCTTCTGCAGACGATCTCTGACGTGTTAAAGAACAAAGATGTCACTTTGAGTTCTGAGTAATATCTGGCCACGATGTTTTCAATTGCCTCATATGCATACATGTTAGTCTGGGTAGACTAGAGAAACAAATTCATGGAAACACACATATGTAAATAAGAAAGAGTTTTATATAAAGGGTAATT